>JANLJB010005657.1:0-38490 GCA_026212285.1 Bursera cuneata
GGGGATAAGTGTTAGTTTAGTAAAAGTGTGGGGTTAAGTGTTTCTTGAAATCTAATTGGGGGGTCAGAGTAAATTCCCCCAAATTTATGTAACTTTTTAAGGTTAAGATTACCCTCATACTTATTGGTGTGTAAACAAGCTGCTAAAAATCAATATTTAAAGCATTTCAATCTCTTTGGTTCAATTTTTATTTATTGAAATCATCTTGCTTATGGATTGAAATTAAAAAAAATTAAAATTTGTTTATTTTTGTAAATAGAATCATGCACACCGGCATTACACTCCACACAAAATAATTGAATTTGAACTTGTGAGATTAATTATTAATTTTCAAGAAAGTTGAACTGCCTCTTCCTTCATCCGAGCCTTGATGGCTGCAGCCAATTGATCATAGGCTTCATTCCAAGCAGAGTCCATCTCATCACTCTATTTCTCTCCAACTGTCTCTTTGATTGTTCTCAATAGTGCTTCTTTCACCACCTGCATTAATGGTAGATTACATACAAGATTTTTATAAAACTTGAGACAACAAATAATAATTATACGTGAAACACAATTGCATATTTTTTAATTTTCAGAAATACCTCAAAATGAACATCAATGAGTCCATTCTTGAGATGGACGGATCCCAAGTACGTCAATCTCGTATCGGCCACCGTCACTTCCCCCTTCTCCCGGAGTTGAACTGCCGACTCACAGGTCTACACTAGTACATGCATAGAAAAAAAATGTATCTATAAGTAATTAATATTCAAAAAAAAAAATGTAAAGGAAGATTACAAAGCTTGGTGAGATATTAATAATTCTGACCATCATGAAAACCTTAACAGCATCAGCCTTGAGCTTAGCGTTGTTTTGTGGTATCTCATCTGAATCTCTCAGAAAGGAGAACATGGCTTTTGCGGCTGGTGCTATCTCTAAAATTCTATTTATTAATACCCATCATCAGCAAAATTAACAAGATCAATACAGTTATCATCTTTGGTGGAGTTGAACTTGAACCTGAGAAAGATGCAGAAAAGCTAGCTAGCTTTTAACTGATTTCTGTTTATTTTCATTTTTCTGCATATAGTAATACTATGTACTTAACATGGTGAAGAAACGAAGGCTGTGTTCAGGGACATTTTGCTTCAAGATTTCCCACGATTCCTTTACCATAGCTTCGTGCTTCTCAGTAAAAGCCATCTCTCTCTCTCTTAGCTTTCTCTTTCTTCTTTGCTTTGTTTCAGTCTCTATGTTCTGATAGATAAGGAAGGATTGGAGTTGGAGACTGCATAGCTGAATTTATAGAAACAAATGTATGTAATAATTTTTTTTTTCTTCTTTTATCGATTTAACAAAAAGATAATAATAATAATAATAATCGTAAGTGAGACTGCTTGATCAAATTACAAATACATTTTTTTTTTCATTCAATTATTAAACGAAACGTATGGATGATATGTGATATATAGCTAATAATGACAGTATATACGAAATGTATGGCAGCCACGTGCCCCACATCCTTTTCTGTTTTCTGGTGAGGCAACACCCAGCTGCGCTTTATTTCTCCCCGTAAAATGTGCCCATTGGGAATATTTTGTCCTAAAACTAATTTTAAACATAGTTGAAATTAAATGTTGGTGTTATAAAATTGTATGCTACATGCATTACTGAAATTTATATTATTTTGTCATCTTTATCATAGCTCTTTTATATAAGTTAAATTGTAGTTTGATGCTTTTAATGGATTTATTGACAAAGATGTTTATGAAGCATATTATTGGAAAGGTCTTAAAAAAAATTGACCTTAAACGAATAAGCTTTACTAAACCTTTTGTAAATATGAATACAATCATTGACTTGTTGATAACCTATTAGATCAACATTATTAAACAATGTTATTGGTCCGTAACTTGGTCATTCCTGTCTCTTCATTATTATTTGTTTCTAAGCATTCAAGAAGAAGCTCCTCATAGCTTGTTGATAAATTGAAGAACAGCTTTGGCAGTATTGCGAGCTGCAAGGGATCCGAATAGGTCGATGGCGTTCTCTCCTGACTGGCCTCCAGCTAAGTCTGATAGCCCTCGGATCACTATTACTGGGAACCCACTTGACAAGCTTGTCTGGAAATGCCACCATAATTGAAGTAAGCAATTTATCAACATATCAACAATTGCATCAATACATCGCTGTTCAGATGGAACTATTTCTCATGAGAATGAGACCATGACTGGTTATATTGCCTGCTATACAAAGTGAAACCTTACACTTACAACAGCTGAACTCTCCATGTCCATTGATGAAACTTTAAAATTTTGAAACATGAACTCCCTGTAAGCTGCATTGTCCACAAAAATGTTGGCCGTGGAGCCCGAGTCCTACTACTAGCTTTGGCTTTGCTGGAAGGCACAAAGTTGAATTGACACATTGTTCCAATGCCATCCCCTGTGGCAGCAAATGCAGAGGTTACATCAAAATCTTTACAGGATTAGAAACTGGAGACCTTCAACAACAGTAACCAGGCTATAAAGCTCTTGAGATTGTCATTCATTCCTAAAAAGTACGCTTGCTTTCTATTTATATCAGTGATGTCACTTTCTCCATGTTTAATTAATTTCAATGATTTCTGTCTCAGGTTCCCCACTCTTCATAAATAGATATGATAAAGAAAACTTTACTCAAAATAAATTTGAGCACGGAAAAGAAAGAATTTTTTTTCTGCAACTTGATAAGAAATATTAAACAATGTATTTATGTAGTTCTAACCTCTAAGCCAGTGCTTACTGATTTGCGCCCATAGAAGGGACTGAGCAGTGTTAGACTCCCCTGACTCAGAAAAGAATTGCTCCGAGTTATATCCGAGATGTCCCAAAAGATTGGAACCTTGCCCTCTGGGTACGTTGTAGTTCTCGAAGTCCAAATGAGCAACGTAATCAGGGTCCAATGTTGCATTTGGGTTCTGTAAATGAGGAAATTTACTAGTCTAAACTGCAATTCATTTTGAATAATAATGGCCATAACATACCAAAAAGTGGGAAGAGAGATAAAATGGAAATTATACCAGCCAATCCCAAATGCCAGTGTGAGCAAATTGTTTAGGAATAGTAACATCTCCAATAGACATTGAACTGTTTGCATTGCCAGCAATGCCGAAATGAACAATACCCATTATATCAAATAAGTCCAGCATTTGCACCTGATTGAGCCAACAGCATATTGAAACAAGCTTGTGGAGTAAGTAACTTCAAAGAAGAATGACACTTTATAAAATGGCCAGTACATATTGAAACTTAAAACTTACCATTACAACAGCTGAACTCTCCATGTCAACTGATGAAACCTTTAAACTTCGAAACAGAAACTCCCTGTAAGCCGCATTGTCCACAAAAATATTGGCAGTGGAGCCCCTGAGTCCTACTAATACCTTTGGCTTTGCAGGAAGACACAAAGTTGAATTGACACATTGTTCCAATGTCATTCCCTGAGATAGTTAGTAAATAGATTACAGCAAAATCTTTACAGGATTACAGAAACTAGAGACATCGAAGAACAGTAGCTATAGAGCCCTTAAGATTATCATCCATTCCTAAAAAGTATGTTTGCCTTCTATGCATATTAGTGATGTCACTTTCTCCATGTTTAATTAGTTTCAGTGAATTCTATGTCTCAGCTACCCGCTCTTGATAAATAGATATGAAAAAGAAAACTATGCTCAAATAAATTTATTAATGAAAAAAGAAAAAAAAATTCTACAATTGGACAAGAAATAGTAAAAGAACGTTGTTTGTGGGTCTAACCTCCAAGTTAGCAGCAAGCTGAAGCCAGTGCTTACTCATTTGCGCCCAGCAGTGTTAGGCTCTCCTGACTCGGAAAAGAATTACTCAGAGCTGTATCCGAGATGTCCCAAAAGATTGGAATCTTGCCCTTTGTGTACATTGTAGTTCGCGAAGTCCAAATGAGCAACGTAATTAGGGTCCAATGTTGCATTTGGGTTCTGTAAATAAGGAAAATTTATAAGTCTAAGCTGCAATTCATTTTGAATACAGACTAAAAGGTCGAAAGAGAGTTCAAATGGAAATTATACCAGCCAATCCCAAATGCCAGTGTGAGCAAATTGTTTAGGAATAGTAACATCTCCAATAGACATTGAATTGTTTGCATTGCCAGCAATGCCGAAATGAACAACCCCAATTATACCGAAAAGGTCCAGCATTTGCTGCGTCGCTGCAGCAGCATTTACCTGATTGAACCAACAGCATATTGAAACAAGCTTGTGGAGAAAGTAACTTCAAAGAGGAATGACATTTTATGAACATTTCAGAACTTCCCCATTACAAGAACCAAAAGGAGGCTATTGACTGAGCCTGCAGCTACAAATGTTACTTAAACGTTATGTGCCAAAATTCTTACTCATCCTAGTGTCTAATGATCCTTAAAAATAACTAATAAGTAATCACTCTCATAAGAAGTTCCGTTCTTGAATGCTTTACACCATGGTTACAATCACTTCAAGTTCTCAACAAGCTGACAGCCAAAGTTACGACAAAATGAGGTGCGTCAATGAGATTAAAAAACTTACATCTTACCATTCCAACCCCACATCTCGCATAGATCACTTGCTTTCCCATTAATCTTTCCAACTCGATATCGTCTTTCTGCAACATCCATCCGCATTTTAACTTTCAAGATAAATTATCAATATCTACAAATTCAACCGGACATCCCCGAAGACCCAGCATACCTGACAGATCCACAAATTGGTGAGTAGGATGAGGCTTAAAAGCTCCTGTTGTAAAAAATGCCTTCTCCTCAGGTGGATACACCGTAATGAGACCAATATATGGCCCTTTGCGGTTCAGCTGCTTGATTATATCCAAAGATTTCTTTCTATTTGATGTTTTTGCTGATACAGAAATGAGCAGTAAATAGATTAAAACAGGCACTACCAAGCATAGAGGAACTTGTTTAGTAGCCATGTCTAGCTTGAGCACAAATGCCAATCATAAATTCAGATATTTAAGCTCAGTTTGGTCCAGCTGGTCAGAACCGACGGCCAGTGTACTCTTCTTTTATCGAAATTATTGCACTACTGCAGGTCCTTGACAAGGAATGAGGGTCCACTTCTGATCACAGTAAGAAAATAAAAGAAATAAGAGAGCCAGAGACGGAGAAAGGGGGGAGAGGTGATGTTCTACACTTAATAGTCTTCGAGATCCTATCAAGAATATTTTGATTTTTGACTTGTTGATCAAGGAACCACGTAACATTCAACATTCTGAGAAAGAATTTGCTTAGTTAATTGTTCAAATAAACTTGTTGATCAAGGAACCACGTAACAACCAGCATACTGAGAAAGAATTTGCTTAGTTAACTATTCAGCTTCAATCAAATTATCTTTCAGTCAATTCTGAAGAACAAGGAAAAGGAAATTAAATGAATAAGGGAGCTGTTACCACAAAGATACAGCAAAGAAAGTTACAAAAATTAACATCAATTGTATATAAAATAACCGAAAACAACTTAATTTCTCTTCAAAAACGAACAGCATAAAGTCTTGGATCTGTTAAACCGACGCTTGAATGAGCAGTCAAATTCAACTGTAGTTGTTTGGAGTACAAGAAATAATTAACAACCTATCTTTTTCTGACTTCAAAGTTCTTCAATTCTCAATTGTGTACAGGAATTATTTAGGATTCCTGAGTGAAGGATCCAATTTTATTAAAATAGACCGTAACATGGAAAACCGAGACTGATATCACATTTACCAAAAACGCTTGCACAATCAACATTGTTCTGATACTGACTAAACCCATATTTGGTAAATGAAACTGAAAAGAGTCTTGATGCCATAGGAGACCAATTGAAGGTGGTAAGTTATGTCGGGTGATGCAAAGCACCACTTAGCTCGTTTTAATAGTTTAGTTGGGTATTTTTTGTCCACCTGGGTAGTCTTGTAAAGATTCTTAAAAGTCGACAATTTCCTGATATAATCCCTTTAAATGTGATTATTTTTGCTAATAACAAATCCTTTTTCAACAAGTACTGATTCAGTTGATACAGTGCAAACAGTGAGATTTTCCGTCAGGATCCAGTAGTCAATCAGTGTCAGGGCTTGAACCAGTCAAAGGCACCGTCCGAAGTAGAGTGAATCAGTGTCAGATGCTAAAATATCAAATGGACAAAATTCAATCTCATATTGTTGATAAAATGGCCACTAAATTTTAACAGTAAAGATTTGATAAAAAGAAATTTTCATTAATGCCTGGTAACTTTTAGTACAGTACAGAAGTAAGGAACTCTTAGCCCCCAACATGCCCTACCTTTCACATTGTATACTAATCCCTTCGCAGCTCAAAATGGACAGAAAAACCCTTGTCGCAAACTCAGTTCTAAGCAACAGGGCAGGACCACCGGTAGAGCGGGTAGCTTCGCACCTTGAAAAACCCAAATCCGCAATGCGAATCCCTTCATTGAAAAAAAAATAATTCTGGGGATGTCACCTCTTTTAGAATCCCAAATCATTCTACAAATAACAGAATATTCAAAATATATTCTGTCGAAACCGCAGACGGATTTTCACCGGTTTTGAAGACTCTCAATTGCCTTTTTCCACTGCCAAGCCCTTTGTTTTGCATCTTCAAATGACATGACCTTCTTTGGCTGAACCATTATAAAATATGAATCAGAGAAAACGAAACACTAGGAGCAGACACTTGAATATGACCACGAAATGAATCTGCAATTAACATAGGAGTATAGATGCCATGGTGTAAATTTCATCTACGTTTTGAGATTTAGCCTAATTATAGGTAATCTGGATGATCTCGGAAAATGGTTGATTTAAGAGGGGTTTCTAACAACTTTAAAATAGGTACAAAATCAATTGGTATGCTTATATCTTAAAGCCCACACCAAGATGAGTGCTCTCCTATTCCAACTTATTAATTCTCATATGATGTCAATGAAATTTTCTTAATGCCATGTACGTACGCCATATATGAAGAACACAATAAATCATAGCATCAGCAATTCCAGACTTTTAGTGCAGAATTCATATTTTTAAGAAAAGATTCTCAAAAAATCTCAGCAAACCATGAAATCTGGATCACCACAATGCAATACATTAACAATTTAGAAAAACTGAGATAAAGGGTATGAATCCAGGGAAGATAGCAGGGGACAAAAAGGGTCATACCGTACAAATCTTGAAATGCGACGGACTTGTTACTTGGATGCTGAGGTCATTCGAATTATCAGACCATATTATGTTTCCTTTTACCACAAGCTTTGAAGGGTCCACATAAATCAATTTGGGCTTGTTGGTGAGAATAAGCTGCACCTTCTTACTAGACAGTTTCTGTAATTTCTTCACCATTGAGATCATAAGAACAGATTCCCCCGGATCCAAAAATTGTTGCCTGTTAACATGATTAACAGACAGATAAATATGTACTGTGCATGGCTGGCCAACCCAAAAAATAAAAATCAATGTTGTATCTTTCTCAAGTTCTCTTTGTAGCATAAACTTTAAGGTTAAACAACAACAATGGAATCTACAAGTTCATTTGGAAAGTACACTAGATAGATAATTGCCAAACAAGTCCAACTGGTTGCTTTATGGTTTTACTTCCAGACTCATGTCAGTTGACAATAATAACAGAAAAAAAAAAGTACAAATAATCTCCATCAGTTTACAGCTAAAAGAATTTAAATGCAAAAGAATCACGTCTTTTAAACAAAAAAGAATTGTACTGAGCACATCATAAAAGTTAAAACATATACCATTTTGAATCAAAGGAGTCGATTGAAGCGAGCCTTGTTATATTAGATGCTTCAGATGATGATGAAGCGCCACCATGCCCATCATTCTGTCTCACTGAACCATCCCCAATATGTGAAGGGTTCCATGAAGAATCCTGAAGATCATCCCCCTCACCTGATTGAACCTACAAGAAATAAGACATGGGTGAATGATAACAAACAAATAAAAACACGGGATGCAAGTAAGAGTCTGATTCCACAACAGAAACTGTTTAAATTACGACCACGATAGAGGTTGTACCATTAGTTCCAAAACAAGTTTTGGAGGAGTTTGCCTCCTTAAATTCTTCCAATCAACTCCCTTGAAGAAAGGATGCATCTTTAGAACAGCATAACCATCAGGCCCAGCGCCAGGTCTTCTACTAGGGTCTATATCCTGTATCACAGTTATGTTTAAATTAATGGCTACAATTATAAGCTTTTAAAAGCAAAATCATTATGTTAGCCCATTAGAGGGAATCAAGATTTTCAAACGAAAGAAAATGATATGACCACCCCTTGGCATATTCAACAAAATACATTTAACCTAAATAATGTCTAATTCATGATCCTTATGAAATGTCTTCAGAGAAGAGTGAAAAATACGTAGGAACATCTTGGCCTCCAAAGCTTAGATAAATGAATCTTTAAGGAAGCTCTAATGATGTGCAACCTAATTAAGCAAAACTACCCCAATCACAACTTTGATAATGCCAATAAACTTTATTTGACTAGTCTTCTTCTTAAACCTGACAATTTATGGTTTCGGAAATAGGTGTTGGGTGCTATATAAATAGAAGGAATCGTACACGGCACAAACCAAAGAAGAATTCAAAATCAGGACTGTTTTATATACCAACTGTGCCAACCAGTGTTGACATTGATTTCCTTTACTACAAAGTTTAGCTCAAAAACACCATATTATTTGATAGAATAAAATCACATTACAGGCTTTTATGTTTTTGCTATTTATGACCGATTTAAGAAAGATGGACAAAAAATATGATTTAAGTGAAACAAAAGAATGATAAAAACCAAAATGGAAAGCCAACAACTTCATACCCAAAAGTTACAGCATTCCTAAATAAAAGCTGAATCTAATGTGCATAAGAGTTCATTGCATACCAACAATCGATCAATCAGATCTTGAGCTTCGTCTGAAAAATAATTTGGAAATCTTATATCTCTAGCTATAATTCTTTGAAATATAAGCCATTCACTTGAATCTTTGAAAGGTGAAGTTCCTGAAAGCATTTGGTACAATGTGCAGCCAAGGGCCCAGAGATCATTTCTGTACAATATTTTCAAATGAATAAAAGTGTTATCCTATATAAACAAGCTGAACTATGAGTATGAACTTTGTATTTCAAGAAGGCTTAAATTAATATATATATATATATATATATATATAAGTCAATTCAGTAACTCCAAGCTTAAGACTTCATTCCATTTGTACATTTGCTCAATCTTATCTACGTGAATAGCTCATTCAAGGAGAAAGTCCCTTACCCGAAAGTTGCTGGAGAGGAATTAAGGACTTCTGGAGGAACATATGCAGCTGTGCCGACAAATGTGCATGCCTTATCATCTGCACAGGACAATGATGGAGAAAATCTTAAGCTGATGCTCAAACTATTGTCAAACAGTTTCCTCATGAAATGATCTCAATATTACCTGAGGCTGCATTAGGAAGGACTGTAATTCGGCTGTCCTGCATGGGCTTTACACTACCAAAATCAGCAATTTTAATGTGTCCTTCTGCTGTAAGTAGTAAGTTCTCCGGCTGCCAATTAACAAATGTTTAGTGAATTTTAGATACAAATAGAGAAGTGCTCATATGCTAAAGGACTACCTTAATATCTCGATGTATCAATCCCATACTATGTATATATTCAAGTGCATCAACAACTTCTGCAGTATAGAAGCGAGCCTCATCCTCTGACAAACGACCTTTCTGTGTACAAAAAAATAAATTTATAATAAATTATACAAGATAGCAGGAACAAGGAACCAAAAACAGAAGCTTATAACAAAAATTTTGAAACTAAGAATATTATTATATTGCAAATAATATGATACTAGGGTGGCATTTGTCCTTTGGTTTGAAGTTTGAATAGATTTGAATTTTATTGAAATCTAAATAGATTTAAATGCATATTCTAAATATATATATATATATTTTTTCATTTAGATGAATTTCTTGGACATTCAGGATTAAGTGACAAAAGCAAAGAGCTTAAAAACATCTAAATAACTGACATTCAATTATAATCAAACTTCAAAACTGGAAACAAACTCTAAGTATTTTCAGATTCTTATTCAAAAAAAAAAAAAGAATAATAGTATGACACTCCAAATCATTTGAAACTAATTTGGAAGAGAATAAGAATTGTTTAATAAAATCATGTAGATAACCCTAACAAGATTCAAGACAATTATCAATCAAGTAAAAGCTACACGTTAAACATGGAAACAAGTATAATATAGATGAATTGAGAATGTTCGAAAGTGATGAATTTAAGAAAGAAAAACGTACTCACAATATTTTATTAATAATTCAAAAAAATACTCAACTTAAAATTAGATAATACTTCATGAAAACATTGCTACAGAAAATTTCCGACTGAAATTAGAGACTTTTCCCTAATGACATGAAGAACATAACTGATTTATGATATTAACTTACTCTCGTTATTTGGTCAAAAAGTTCTCCACCTTCACAGGATTCAAGTGCCATGTCTTCAAAACATAATCAAAGAAGCCAACGTCACATAATAAACCAAAATGACAAACCAGCAACATAGAGAGAGACACTTAAGAAAAGAAGATTAAATCAAGAATAAAACATGGAAAAGTTAAAGAATTATATAACAAATACTTACACAGTGAAAAAGTATCTTGAAATGTAAAAAATAGGCGCACAACTCCAGGATGGTCTAATTGATCAAGCACAATTCGCTCCAACTTCACATAAGCTGTTTTATTTTCTTTGGTGATAAATTTTTTGTCCATAATCTTCAAGGCATATACAGTTCCTGTATCTTTTTTCTTTGCCCGGACAACCTGATTCATTAAGATATGATTTTCAGGAAAATCAGTTCCAAAAATGAATACACAAAGGTAAAACTCCAAAAGGAAGTGCAACATAGAATTCACAACTATTTTTCACGCATCCAGTACGTCAATACTAAAACTAAATGAATGATAATCAGATAACAAACAATGCCTTCCATAGAGCAAGGTAAGAACTGTTAGGCAAAAGGAATAAACGTTAAACAGTCTACACTTGTATTGATCAAAAAATATTTCTGATGAAGTGATACATCAAACATTCATCTTGCAATATAACAATGACTGCATGGAAGTCAGCAGTAGAATATCAAGGAAACACCAAAAACTCATCTGTAAAACTGTAAAATATATCAAAATAAGGTAAAATGAGGATAATTCCTGATAAATTCCATCATTACCATTAGAGGAACCAATCTCAGTCTTTGTCATTACAAAAATTGAAAAATGTTTCCTGATCTAAATCCTTCATCATATATAATTCTTTCAGCTAAACCGAACCCCTCTGCAGGGTAAAAGCTCAGACATATTCCCACTGACTAGAGCATTCCACAGGCCCCAATGATGAATTCAACTCAAAGAAACTAGTTGTTGGTTAAATCTAGCATTTTCAATTGTGACATTTATTTAAAATATAATAATAACTATTTTTATGTGAAAGAATAGGAAAGGGGGAGTGAAGTTCTAAATTTTCATTTTATTTTGTTTTCTTATATTCTGATCTCATGAAAACAAAACATTCAGTGCCAATAGAATTATACATAACCAAAGCAATAGAAGAGGAGAACACCAAAATTAATATTCAGATTTCCCTTTTCTTCAATTGGCATCAGTTTCGCAGAAACCTAACTTAAATCTCATATTCCTTCACAACAATCTCTATCGGTGCCAAATTCATTAAACCATCCTCCAATCATATCAAACTAATAATCACATGCGTTCCGTGGATAAACATAAGCTACTATAAGCTGATATTACCACATAAATTATTGCACAACCACACCTACTTATAATCATAAAAACATTGCTGCCAAAAATTAAAAACACCCTCTATCGTATAAGGTTGATTCACAAAGCAAACAAAATATTGGCACAATTATCCTTAACACCAATCTACAATGCAAGAAAAAAAAAAAAGCAAACCTAATTAACACAGCATGAAACAAACAAATTAATTAACAAACCAGAACCAAAACCAAGCATGAAACAGAAGAACAAACAAAACCAGCAAAACCCACGTAACAAAGAACAAAAGCAATACAAACCCACAAAATAAAAAATAAAAAAATCAAACCTTTGAATAAGAGCCAACGCCATAGATCTTTCCCAGCTCAAAATCTTGAATAGTGAAATTCTCCTGAGGAGCTCTAAATGCAAAGCTCTTAGATCTCTGAACAGTTGCACAATTTGATGAATTATTGCCTTCAATTCTAAGCTTTGAATCAAAATCTTTCTCCATTGCCAACATTTCTCACCCTCAAAGAAAAAAAAAGTTTTTTCCTCTCCACATAATCATAAAAATACCAACTTTTTCTCTCTAAACAAATAAAGTAGCCAACTTTCTCTCTCAAGAAATATTGGGAGAAGAGTCTTTAGTCAAAGGAAACTGAAACAAAAGCCCATTGGATCAGAGAGAGGGTCTTTATATTCTCTGATAAAGAAAAGCAAATGATTCTCCTCTAGTATAAAAATAGATATATATATGGATACATATGTATATATCAGAAGTGACCAGCTTTGGCTTTGGTTTTTCCAAATTATTCAAAAATAAATAAATAAAAATAAAAAACAAAAACCCAGAAAGTAAAATTGAAAAAATATTGATATTGAGAACTTGTGTGCACAAGAACAAGAACAAGAACAAGGACGGAGGAGAAAGTTTGAGTTTTAATGGTAGAGAGCGAGGTATGGGGATTGAAGAGAAGAGATTATAGAAAAATGAAGAGAGACAGCACATGGGATTGAATGATGGAGATCATTCTCTTCTCTCTCTCTCTCTGGACTACTTTGTTTATCATTAGTATTTCTATTTTGCAATTGCAACCACATCAACTAACAAAATTGACATTCACTGTTTAATCATGGATTATCTTATCTTATTTTTAGTATAATTTCTTTTACAGCATTATTTTTTCAAAAAAGATTTCTTAAATGAAGCATTTCCTATAAGAGGCATACATACATACATACATATATATATGCTAGTAGTATAATTTAAATAAAACTATTTTAAAATTGCTTAATTTAAGCATTTGTAAAGCCAAATATGGAGTTGTATGTGAATCATATACGAAGACCTAAAAATTATTAATTTTTCAAAAATATTCATGCTTAATATTAGTGTTGAACTCCTTTTTTTTTTTCAACTTTTTTACTTAAGCAAATGTCTAGCAGAAGAAATTACAAAGTTTCATATATAGAGTTAAGAGTGTTAGAGACAAAAGGAGGAAGAAAATAAATAATGTTGCTAACTTTAACTTTAATGTTAAAACTAGATTGATTAATGGTATTTCAAAATTATTGGATTGATTAAAAAATAATTACATTAAAAAAATAAAAAATTAAATTATTTATAAAATAGTTGGTATTTATTATTAAATTAATAAAAAATTAAACTATATATTAGTGTTTTAATTAAATTGGTTACCATTCATGAGTCAACATAAGAAGTAAGTGCGCTCTAGATTTTTGTTTATATTAGAAAATCAAGTTAAAGTCTTTTATTTTATTTAAAAAAATGATTAAAAGAAGGAGAAGAATCAACGAAGTGTGTACTTTATTGTTCACGAATGAGAAGCCGTTTCATTTTTTAAGTTGAAGAGCGAACACTTGTACAGCTGCGGCGGAATTTCCAAGTCAAAAGAGAATAAAAATCTCGTTGCTCCAAAGGATGACACGTGTCCATAACAAGCCTTCATAATCTACATGTGGTTTCGTAACTCGTCGTACTATTTGTCCCCCTTTATTTCCAGGCCTTACCACAAATCTCGATACCCCCCTCCCTTCAGTTGAGATTGTATCGAAGCTTATATTAATTATTTGATTAAATGAGTTTAGTAACAGGTGAAAAATTCAATGGATGTAACCGTTTGCGTTTTCGATTCGATTTCTCCTATAAAGTGGCAATCCTAGAACCAATCAAACTCTTCTCCAAAGCTTTTATTTTATTTTTATTTATTAAAAGTATTTTTTATATTCTCAAAATAATTAATAAAAGAATTTCAATCACTTTCCTATTCTTAACAAAAAGACAATCAAAACATATTTATCTGTTTTCATAAAATACTTTTAGAAAACACGTCCAATCGTCCTTAAGTTTCCATCACAGTTGCACATGATGATCATAAAGAGAGAGGGGGAGGGAGATGTGCTTTGCACTTGCATTTGCATTTGCATTTGCATTTGCATGCCATGTGATGGAGTTGTGGGCTTCCAAACACATGGACCAACTCATGTCATGGGTGTCATTTCTTGCCATTTTTTTTTTTTGTTATTAATTTTATTTGTAGCCCCTTTGATGGAATCATAACAAGCACTTGAATCCGAGTCAAAACGGTAAAGATAGGGTAGGGAGAATCTATATTCTATATAATAACACACAAATGAGAGAAGATATCTATCTATGAATGAATTGGATAAGCCTTAGTTTCTTACTCTAATATCGTATAGGCACGTGGAGAACAAACAAGCTACAGCATCAAAAGCTAAACAAATTTTATTTAGATTGGTCTCCTCCTTGTCGATTAGAAGCTTATAGTACCCAAAAAGGGATTATCACCTATATATATTAAATCAAGAAAATTCAAACAAGCCAACTGCATTTGATCTCTTAAGAGTGCCTTATAAGTTATCAAGAATCACTCGTCAAACACTTGGCTATACTTTTGTAAGAGTTCAAAAGCAAATTCGAAAAAATGACACGCAAATTAAAACCATATTTTGAAAAATAACCATTTTAAGTATGATTATGTTTTTTTTTTAAGTTTATAATAATTTAAAAAAAGGTTAATAAAATAAAAAAATTATAATATTTTAAAAAAAGGTAAAAATAAATAAAAAAAATTGTACAAAATATGAAAATTTATATTTTACGATATAATGTTAAATATTACTTTTTATTATTATTTATTTTATTCAATTTTAAATATGAATAATTTGAAAAATGATATTAATTTCGATTATAGACCTTGATAATCTAAACAGCTTCAAACGATTCTGATTCCACCCAATTCTGATTCTAAAACTCAAATCAAACAGGTTTTAAAAGACTAACCAAAAAAAAATATTAATATGGATATTTAATTATGAAATCAAAAATTTTAAAAAACATATCAATATTGATATTTATTTAAATTTTTTGTAAACCGTGATTATTTTTTAAAACATTAATCATTTCTAAAATTCCCCTAAAAGTGTTTCCTAAAATTTTTGAGGTAAAGAAGGAAAAAAAAATCTTCTACTTAAAAATGCTTTTCAAATAAGCACTCCGAAACTCATTGGAAGGCATGGTATGGCTGGACAAGATGAATAGATGAAATTAAATTCATGAGGGTAAGAACAAAGAATAGAGAATCAGTGATGAAGATTAGAGACTCCAGGGAAAAATCATAATGTGATTTTTTCTTTTCTTCTCACTTACTTTTGATTCCAATATTGCAAAGGAGATAACAGGTAAAGAAAAGGGGAGCAAAATGATCAGGAAAACTACAGATTTGGTTTCTTTTATCTTTCAAAAAAACAAATAAGGTGAAGAAGAGAAAACCTGACAAACTAATGTACAATCTTATCCACAGAGAGATGTATTGGTAACCCAAAGTCCCCCAACGCAATTCACAAGGGGAAAATGATAACTATCAGAAATTTACTGGGAAGGATGGGATAATAACCTGCCACTGAAATGTACTTCCTGCCTATAAATCCCAACCATCCTCTCGACTGTTGAATTGCCACTTCCGTCCAGCCAAACTTCCATACATCTCTGAAAATTTCAGGAGGCATTCGCTTCTTTTCTTGTAATGCAACTGTGTGTTTCGGCTTATCGCTGCACCCGAAAACTTTGATGTATCTATCGCCCAAGCAGGTCTTATATATTCAACTGTCCTTAATGTGCTTGCATTTGCATATAAATAATTCAGTAGCACATCCTCGCAATTAAAAAACTTGTCTACCACTTCCCTTCCTGCCTTAGCTTCCTCAGACCAGTACCTCTTGAAGGCCACTTGGCTATCAATGAAAGCCGCTCCAGTAAGAATCATATTATACCCTTTACGGCTTCTGGCATATTTCTCACCTCTGTACTTCAATGGATTTCCATCAATAAGCCGGGGGTAGAACCCGACTATCCTATCTGGGTGTGCACGCCATGCCTGGAAACCCCGTTCAATATCATCACAAGTCATCATAATATCATCGTCAAGCTCAAGAACTGCACGAGT
Organism: Bursera cuneata; assembly: GCA_026212285.1. NCBI lineage: Eukaryota > Viridiplantae > Streptophyta > Magnoliopsida > Sapindales > Burseraceae > Bursera > Bursera cuneata. Next base: position 16,287 of record JANLJB010005657.1, read on the forward strand.
CTTTATTAATGGATCCAACTTAAAACGATTGTTCAGCGAGTTTTGTTTCTCTACTCTGATCCTAATAGGGACTGCCGAGTCCAGATCACTCAACTCTGGAGGCATTCCTTTGTTCCACACGACGACAATCTCTTTCACCGACGGGCATCTAGAGTAATGTTTCACGTACATTTTCAAATTCCAGAGGCGGGCTTCATATGTCATAGTCAACATTGTGAATTGAGAATAGTGACCCTTCCACATGTAAGCTTCATCTGCACCGTTACCTCCATATATAAACTTAACCCCTGTGCACATCAGAGCAACCCCAGCTACAAATATCACAGCCAGAACCAATCTTCCAGTACTGGTATTAGGTTTTATCCTGCCCCGGAGATTCAAAGCTGCTCTGTTCAAGCGACTGCAAAACCGTCTGACCTTCGAACTTAACAAAGTTTCCCTTTCCCAAGATAAGAAAGAATCACTTCTCTTCCCTGAGTACTGCTCACACCAGTTGAGTGGGACGATGCACTTTACAGCTCCAAGAAGCAAACCTAATAAGGCACCTAATGTAGCAACAGCTGCAACAGAAGAACAGCCAAGAACGAACCGGCGAACCGAATCTCCTGAAAGAACTCGGTCTCCATCCATAAACCCGATCCACTCACCAGAACTCAGCTGCTGCACATCTAGGTGATGGTAGCGAGCACTATTCCATGCATTTCGACCCTTATAAGACGCCTCTAAATTAAAGGGGACTTCAACTTCTTTGTATTCATCCTTGGTAAGAACTTCCACCTTAAAGGTACGTAACCGACGGCCATATGTTTCACCACAGTCTTGACCAATGCGATATAGATTTCCATTGTAGATAAATGGCCTACCTCCATTTCGAGCCCCCAAGCTCTTGTCAACATTATAAATGGGGTTCTTCCTGTGTGGCTTCCAATGACCAACAGGTGAGCTGCTATACCAAATTTCCAGCTGTCCATTCTTCTTGGTTCCAAAACCACTGTGATCAGAACCAAAAAGCCAATACTTCCCATCATGATTAATTACAAAGGAGTCAACAAGGGGCTTTTTCATTACAATCTTGTCAAGTGTCCACTGCAAAGGAAATTCAAGTGCTCGATAAAGACGAACTTCCCCTTTACCACTGCTCTCAGGCATCATGTATATCTGCAAGAAAGAAACAAATGAAGAATCGAGAATAAAATTTGTACAATATCCAGAGTTCAGTGTTGGTATGCCTGAGTTGAATTTCCTATAATCAGATCATAGTTTGAAAAGAGCACAGCAGGGCCCTAAACCAGGTAGCCCTGTTTCAGAGAATTTTCTGGCCCAAAATCACAAATGTACAGCATTGACCTTCTATTCCTGTGTAGACCCATTATACATTCTAGAATTATAAGATTGTTTATAATATCCGATCTAATGTTGCCATGATGGTGTTACAATTAGGATACATTGTCCAATCCTCAGTAGTATTGAGGGCATATAATCACGCTATTAAGGTGCTCAAAGATGTCAATCAATACAACTTGGTTTGTATGATTGATGGGCTATTGATTTCTTACTTGGCCATTGTACTCGAAGACATATGGATAAGAGAGATGCCAGTCCTCATCCAGGGCTATGCCCAATTGCTGCCATGTTGCTCCCCTATCAACACTTTTTGCAACTCCAATATCTCCATGCATTGTGATTGAATTCTTGGTTTCATAGAATAGGTAAAGAACATCTCCCTGAATCATAGGGTGAATAGAAGTTAACATTAGGACTCGATGCATATATATATATACGTGGGAGTTTGCAGCTGTGTGTGTGTGTGTGTGTAAAAGGCGAGAGATGATATGAAAGCAATAACCAACATCTTCTCTATTCTGAATTTGATTAAAAAATCATAGGGATCACATACGACATGTCACCATTAAAACAGATCTACATGTAACTGTTCGTTCAAGGCAACAACAATATAGTTACATGAAAAAACTACCATAAAACATGGTCACAAAACATTCTTTCCATCACAAATCGATATAAGTCCTGATCTGGATGTGCAATAAAAAGACTAGAATAGTAGCAGTTTAAAATAACCAATGGCATCTGAACCAAGGCGCACAATTCACAACAGTAATCCACTAAAATATTATTTCTCCAAACTAAAAACAAATATTTGAAAAACCAAAAACTAACAGGCATAGAGGAAGAGACCCACAAAGATCACGACTCTCTAATTTTATATTTCAAAAGCAAGTACCATCAGATGCCTAACATCATTATGCTTTTAAAATTCACTACCATCCTTTGCAATGCAACTGATATCGGCGAGAACCAATATCTGACAATAAAAGAATATACTCACAAACTAAAATAAACTTAATAAGATCAGCATACAAATACGTGAGACATAAAAAGAATACAAATGACAAATGAGAATGACTAGTGAGGCTCCAGTAATACACCACATGTTCTGTATATGGGGAAAAATATCATAAGGCTAGGCAGAACCAACTCTGCTCTGGCCCTTGGATTTGGAAATGATACAAATCTTGGTTTAACTGAAATCCAAGTAACTAAACTTGCTCATTGCTACTAGTAAACAACATAATTTATATTCTACTAGATTATAACAATTACATATCAAACTTCCTATCTAAGAAACCCAATCAATCTTTTTCCCATTACCTCTTATGCATCAGTGAAAAATCAAAGAATCTTACTGCAATTTAAACTACATATAATACCTATAAATGGAAGTTGAACACACAAAAAAGGTATAATCCAATGATCAGCAGTAAGAAATAACAACAGTAGAAAAAGCACATATTCAATCCTGAATGACAAAGACCAAATTTTGATACTCCAAAAGGTTACTGGCTCCTTGCATCTAAACTTAGAGTTTTCAGTATAATCCAACAATTTTCGGTCAAACAAACAATCTACCACACCAAACCCTTATAAAATACAGAACACCTCACAAACTGACAAAAATTACAGCTAAATCATTTGTTCTCCAGCAGATTAAAATATCCAACAGCCTGCAGTGCAGAACATGTATATATACCCGAAATTCCTCTGCCTCTGCAACTTAAATAGTAGCAAAAGAGGCTTGGAGTAAGATTAAAGTGAGATTCTTGGATTATTCATAAACATTTACTGTTCATTGACCCTTTGAGGACTTTTAAACAGTGGTCAAGTCAATTACACGTATGATACAACACTCGATCAATAAGAGGATCAATCCAAACAGGATAAAATCACAAAATACAAAATAAAATAGCTTCAATAATTTTTTTTTTTTTAATGAAGGTAATAGAGTAATACCTGAACATAGAGAAAAGGATCAGCAACAAAATTACTCGGAGAACCAGAAGCAGAAACTGAAGCACATGTCAAAACTGGGTTAGCCACTGGCCATGCTGCACTTCCATTTCTCCATACATTCACCTGCACAAATTTCAACCCCACCCATCAGAACACAAAAGCAAAATTTACCAACCCACAAAACACCCCAAAATCAATTAAAAAAGCAATCTTTATACGCATTTTAGCAAAAGCAAAAGCAAAATCTCAAAAGCACAAAAAAAAAAGGTATACCCATATAAATAAAACAGGAAATTAATTAAAAAAAAATTAAGAGAGTTAAAGCAAAAAAAAAAAAAATTGACCAAACATGGTTACCGTTTCAATAGGTTTGAGAGAAAAAGGAGATTGACCATAAAAAACGCCAATTGACCAAGACCCTTCACTGTCATCTCTGCAACCAAACGGTGCTGCTTCCATTCCTCTAATTGCATAAGGTTTCTTAAATGCAAGCCAACCGTACAACAACCCAATCAATCCATACACAATAAAGCACCATGCAATGAACACAAATCCTGATGAAAACATGAACCTCCGCCCCCCCTGATAGCTCTGGTTATGCACATGACCATGTCCATGCCCATGTGCATGCCCATGTCCATGATGATTACCATGTTGCCACCTCCATTTACACCAGCAACTACACCCACTTCCCGTTGCACCACCATCAATGCCACCACCACTTTCTACACCACCAACGCCACCAATCACTTGACCCGAACCCATTTTATCACCACCGCCAAGATTTCACCTTCAACCGCATTTACCTCCTTTTATTTATAAAAAGACAAAAAATACGATTCAGTTTCTCTCTTCAATCTCCAACGTTATACGCAAATATAAATATTTATAATATACGTCTTGACACTCCTTGTCTCACCTAACCCTTTTCGCCTTCCTCGTTTGAATTCGCTCTCTGCTTTGTGAACTTGACAAGAACGGTGCTATTAAACTATATTGAAGAGACGTTACTTGATGAATAACAACTACGCCAAAACCTTTCTCTCTCTCTCTCTCTCTCTCCCTGGCTGCTTTTAGTAGAAATATATATATAATTTTTTTTTTTTTTTTTACTTTACACGATTTCCCAATCTTTATACAGGGAAGCTTGAGAGAGATTGAGTTGAGCCAAAGAGGAGACGAGAGGAAAGGAAAGAAGAGAATGCTTTGTATGGAAAACGAAGATCACATTCTCTTTATAGTTTTTATTTCATTTCATTTCAGTTTTTGATTATTAGAAAAGAAGTTTACGCGCGAGTTTCGGGAGTTTGAGTCTACTCGCTTTACATGGCAGACAAGTCTGACCAAGATCTCTGACTCCTATACGTGGGACTAGAAGCCTGCGCGTTAGTAATGACCTAAGCAATGACTTTGAAATCGAATGTCTCTTTATCTTTGATTTTTTCAGTGGAAAAAAAAATAAATTATATAAGTTAATATGAAAATGGTGAAATTTTAAAATTAATTATCATTTCTCAAAAAAGAAAATTGAAAACTGGAAAACTCAATTATTGGATAATATATATAATAAATATAAAATGATAAAATTTTAGTCTAAAAAGGACAGGGGGGACCATGGGAAGGAATTTATGGCGTCCCTAGCTAATTATAGTTCTCTGAAAGATAGTGGAATCTGGCTTATCCTTTTCATACATGATGATGATTATTATTATTTATTTATTTCCTTTCTTATTTTCTTTCTCATCTAAAATTTTATTTTTATAGATAATTTTAAACATCTCAATATACTTCTTCCTTTTTTAATATAATATTATATAACATACTAACATCTCAAATATTATTTTATATTTTTATTGTAATAATTATTAAATTATATCAAAACTATTTTAAATTAGTTATTTTACTCTTATGCATTATAAGAACAATATTAAAACTACCTTATATAAATAAATCATAAAAACTCGTGTTAATATCTTAACATATTATATAAGGACTTTCTAAGGTTATATTTAATTATTAAAATACTATCAAAAAATAGTTTATTGTTTAAAAGTTGTTGAAATAATAAAAAAATAATTTTTTTTAAATAATACAATTTTCAAAAGGTAAATATAGATTTAAAACTATCTTTAATAAAAAAATATTTCATAAAATAGGTAGTCTGAATGCCTGAGGTGATATGCCGAATTAATTTAACATAAATTCCAATACAATAAATGATTTGACTACCAAGTCTCCCTTCTAGAATTTCTTATATAAGTCAGTCAATAATGCTCATGGGTTTGATTCAAAATGAGCCAAAAAGTTAGAAAATATTGTTAATATATAATAATCAAAGAATTTTCTAGAATTTTTATTAATTAATAAGTGGGTCAATGAAAAATAAATAAATTAATTAAAATGACTCAAATGGGATTGTGGGGGAAGGGTTGCTTCGGGGCCAAAATGATAATTACCGAGAACCTAATCTTACTTTTGCACGTTTACAATTATGATTCGGGAAAAGCAGTCTTTGACACATTTTATATGACGTTTGAAATTAATTCGAATGTTTGGACCGGCGAAGCCACCAATAACACGAATCCAATTTGGTGTCTCGAGCTCAACGATTAATGAGTTGTTTAATTAAAGTTGACAAACATTTTGGTCTAACAAATCCTTTTTCAAAAGCCTAGTATGCGTTAGCTTATTCGTAAGTGGATGATTAACGGAAAGTGCCAGAGTTTGAATTTTCAAAGTGTTTTTCACACTGTCAATCGCGTTTTTATTTAAATGATTTAAGATATTGTTAAATGAAAATAATTCAAACGAACGATTCGTCTTTATTTATTTATTTATTTATTTATTAATTGGTCAATCAGACAAAGCACGCTGATGGCTTTTGAATCTAATTTTGTTTTCATGCTCTCCAAGGAAAAATAAAAATAAAACTTTTTAATGAAGCTGATTTATTTATATTGTCTTTATATTATGTTGAGAAAAGTAGAAGAAAGACACAAAATGGAATATGGGCACAAACAGCTTTCTGACGAATTTTCCCAGAAGCTACTTGAAACACGTTAATGTTTACATGCAGACGAATGTTGCTTATCATAGTTTTGGTCTTTTAAAAACTTCTCTCAGAACCTTCTTGAAACACTCTAGAAAAATATTTATCCCGTTTGGGAGGCTTTACAGCGATGCACTCAAGGTGTTGGAATCTTTAATCATCAAACATTAAGCATTTAAATAAGATTTAATTAACCCAGATAATCGATTATCAGGCTATGAACTGCTACCAAATGGATAACTAACCCATATCATACTTGGTACTTTTCGTAGTCCATTGCGTGAGAGAAGGATAGAGATCAATTTATTTATCAGAACTGTTTTTCCAACACGCTGTGGCTGTCAATTCAGATGAAAGAGAGAGACATTGATGTCTGGAGAGTGTTGAGCAAGACAACGATTTTTCGACACGAATGCGGACTTACGTGAGGGCCAGGTCACGGGCTAATGTTGGACTTAGCTTTTTTTTTTTTTTTAAATCTAATTATTAAAAGTTTTTATTATATTATATTTTATTTATAAAACTGCCACGTACAATCTCATTACTGTTAAAATTTTTCTCTTATCCTTTTTTACGTTTTCTGAAAAATGAGTGACGAAATTCCCCTCCACTTCATCTCTCTTATCTCTCTCATCTCGTCTCCCTTTTAACCTCTCTAATATAAAAACTATATTTTATTTATCATTGTCAATATTTCTAAGAGTGATCGTAGGACACACCCGACGACTCAAAACCATGATTTTTTTTTACTCTGATACAACTTATCGGACTGTTGAATTACTATTCCTTCTAAAATCAATTGGTATTAAAAGAACATAACTAAAAGTCTTTTATAACATGCGTCATCGTACTTACCAAAATAGTTATAAGAGTGTTGACAGTAAATGATATAGTGGAACTCGAATAAAATATAATAAAATATTTCTCGACATATGTTGTTCTCAGCTCTATTGAAACTATTTTTATTTTTTAAAAAATTAAAAATGATAAATATTATTTTATGTGATATCGAACGCCCATATATGATATAACATCAGTTAGAAAAGATATTATTAAGCATCATAATAAGTTGACAGCCCTTCCTGTGCTGTTTAATATAAAATTGTACTTAAACAACTCTATTTGATTCGAATAATATATATATAATACATCCATAAGATATGATTTGATTGGTATTGGACCATCCTTTTGAGCTGTGCCAGCGACGAAATAGCATCAATTATTCAAGTTCTTCATAATGTAACTCTTTTGTTTTATATCGTCCCACTCCCCATACATAAAATCATTTTTTAATCCATTTTCTTATCGTAGACATTTTCAAAGTCATATTTTCTATTTTCTATTTCATTTTAGATGCTTTGTTTTTTTGTTTCTGTTTCAGAATATTGTTTACTCAATTTTGATCTTTTGAAATAACATATTTGAAGATTAAATTATCCGCACACTCATCGTATGTGGTCCAGTCCTTATTTATAGAAACGGGAAAAAAAAAAAAATATATATATATATATATATATATATAAGGCGCAGACATTTTTATGCAACTTTTGGTACAATTATAAATGTCCTCTTTGTATGGTAGGTTGTCCCGAGCTATAAATTTAAATGCTGCCATTATATTTGATACCTAAGAAGTGCTTTCCGTGTGGAACACTTTGCATTAAAGAGAGCGTTAACTTTGAGCTAATTTATTTTTTATTTTTTATAAATTTATATCTCTTATTATTTTTATTTTAAAATAGTTATTACATTATATCTTTAATAATAGTTTCCTTCACGGCCATTTATTATTTTGTATTTTTTATAAAAATTATAGTGTGTAGAGTATAATTGGGGGTTCATATAGCCCCACCCTTAATTAAATTACTATAAAGGATGGAGATGCGACATGCATGTAGGGTATCTGAATCAAATTGAATTTAAAAAAGGTCGAATTTGTGAGCTGTGAGCGTTACAAATGGGAGAAAATGCAATCTAGAGAAATTGAACTATAATTAAAAGTAATCGGCCTTTTTTAAATTTAAATCAGTCATCACGGAGGAGGAAAAAGTCCCTATCTTGCCTGGTTGTATCAAACTTTAAAGTACACTTTCCCTTGAAAAACGTTTTTAATATTCTCAACAACAACATTTTTTAGTAGCTCAGATTTTAATATTCAATAAATAAAAAGGGTCACATTATTGTTTTTTTTTTTTTTTAATGCAACTTAAAATATAATGTTAATATATTGGGATGATATAAAAAACTACACTTGTATTTTGGTCCAATTTTAGGTGGAAATTATGTTTATCATTTTAATCAACCATACATGTAAAATTGTCAATTTTTATTAATTTATATTATTCAAATAAAATATAATAAGACAATTTCAAAAAATAATCTAATGTTTTGACCTAATTTTAAACAAAATTTAAGTTTGTTATTTTAAACAACAATACCCCTAAAATTACTCAACTTTTTTATAAATTGTGAGTTTTAACCATAATAAAAATATGAAAAGAGATATTTACCTTATTTTATCTAATTAAATTATATTATTCAAATAAAAGATAATATTTTAATTAAAAATAACATAAACCCTAATTTAATTCCAAAAAATTAGAAAAAAAAAAGTTGAAAACATATTCTCTTCTCTACCACCCGGACCGTTATTCCTTGAAACCCTAACCAACCCAAAAACTTTATTTCTTCAAACCTTCACAACCTTTTGAACCCCCCAAATTCCATCTCAACCCATAAAATTGATGCAAGGAAAGATGTAGTGCAACCAAATTGGTCATAGGTGTTGTGTTTGAGGGTTGGTGCGGAAGGATTTGTTTTAGGTGGTTTCTAATTTCTTTTTGTTTCTTTTTCTAAATTGATTTTAATTAATTAGTTTATGAATTATAAATTAGAATATAAAATATTTGACATAAAATTCTTATATTACCTTCAACCGTGTAATTTTTAACAAAAAACTTTAGATGATGATGATTTATTGACAACTTGAGGCTTGTTGTTTATTAAAATAACAAACTCGATTCTACCTAAAATTGGATCAAAACATGAGGATAGTTATTATATTGTCCTAATTTTAAATTAAAATATAATTTATTTATCATGAAATTTCTATAATCATTAGTGTAATTTTTAACAGAAACTCTTATAATCGTTAGTATAATAATTTTAAGGGTGTGATTATTTAAAATTACAAACACAGTTTCTTTCTAAAATTAGGTAAAATATTTTTGATATATATCAAGGATCAATCTAGTATTAAAATACAACCATATTCGTACAAGATTCATTCCATAAAATGTTTCTTTAAAAAATTTATGAACAGTCCTAGCTAGTTTGAGTGGTCGATGAAAACGTTAAAAGCATTTTTCTGACAAAGCATAATTTGAAAGTGTTTTTTCCACGATGAAATGCTTCTACTCAACTAAAAATTGAAAACATGTTTCGCGAGAGAGCAATCTCAATTCTCAAATCTCGAGTACATGTTTAGTAAGAATTAATTGTTCAACACACGGAGTCGAAACGCCTTTCTGGCCTAGAATGAAATCCTCTAGTATCACGTGGAGAAGCATCAAGGAAACTGGAGGCTTTTTCACATTTGTGAGATGAGTCCACAAAGAAAAGGACTAAAGTTTTGATTGCCTAGACTTGTCAAGGCACTGCATGTCATAATTAAAGGGAGTCTCTCCTCCACTAGATTTTGTCCTTCATCCATCTCACTAGCTATTATTACTTACTACGAAGTGTCAAGGCAGATGCTTCGTTGCACATAGCTTGAAATGGGTCTACTTTTTTCTTTTATTAGAGGCCACAAGCTCTCCTATTGACTTCAATAATTACGTCAAAATCTAGATAACATTGACAAGAAAGTTGATTGGACCGTGCGACGTATATTTGGGAGTGAAAGTATACTTTAGGTGTTAGGAGTGACTAAGACTTGTAATGAAGTTGATTTTCCATTAGATGAGAGGGAGATTCTTTGTAAACATACATTTCATCCACATAGAAAACTTTATTGCTTAGTCAAGTCGATGGTTACCAAAAGGATTGATCTTTATCTACACTACTTTCTCTTTATTCAACTATGGTTATCTAGAACTTGACAAAGTTTACCCTAGTGTGATGCAATATCTTCATAAGATTACATGTAATTGGATCAAGAGCCATTGCACTGAACTCTTCTGGACTGCAAATTTGTATTTGTTGTTGAAATTAAGGCCCAACTCTACATATATGTTGTTTTGAATTTGGCTTCTTCAATTAGCTTGGCCCTTTTTGATCTCATGTTTAATTTGGATTTTGGTATATTACTGGCCTCTTCATGTCCTCCGGCCAAATATCTCGTCAGAAAATCACAATAGCCAGCAACGCCGTCGAAATCACCCAGCCTTCAAACATCACGTCTACCAACCACTCTACACCATTGCTCCATCAATAGCCACTATCACACATCAAAATCGCCACAGCACATGACCACCACCATAATCTCCACGCTCATGACCAACCCCATGACCCCCACTGTATCACCTCACCACCGTATCACCCCATTGCATCACCACCTAAAACTCACACGCCAACCCCCAATTATACCAATCACACTAACCAGATTTAAAGCGACAATGCTACACCCACAACCACAATGAAGCAATTTAGCAACAATTGCTACACACAGCACACGCCCACAAGTATAACGTCAGAACAATATTGTAATTGAATAGATTTCAAAACACGTGTAAGCAGAATACAGTATAGTACAGTTAGGCATATGCTTCTTTCTTTCTTTGTACATTTACTTTCCCTATTGGCAATGCTTATAAGCCTCTCATATCAAATTTGAGATGGTGTCTTGCTTTAAATAAAGCAAAAGAAATCTTACCGTTGGACTCGTAGAAGTAAACTGATGGTTGACTTATTCAAGGAAGACCTGAATCCTGTCACCCATTGCATCATTAAAGAAATCTTACCGCTGGACTCGTAGAAGTAAACTGATGGTTGATTAAATGTAAGAATTAAACTGGGTTTCAATTAGATGGAAAGCTCATAGAAACCAAGTTCAGATATTACTTGATAAATATATTATTTACATGAATATATATAAATCAAGAATACATATTCAACGTTGTTGCAATATTTAAATCTTTGTCATCCGAAAAGCTAAGCACAAACTCTTGTAAAATGAATTTCTTAAATCGTTGTGCATGACTCCGCCCAATATCTCCTAAAATGAATTTCTTACTTTAGAAGTCACCAGTCTTAAGGAACCAAGCACAAACTCTTGTCAAAAAGCTAAGCATGCAATGTTGAAGCTTGGGAAAGCAACTTCGTTTCCCATTTCCATATGCGGTGTTAAGAAGTTGCGTGGCCTCTTAATTCAATATAAGATACAGACCAATCATCCATTACAATCCTTCCAAACTTGTGCAATCAGTTGACATGCCTAAAGGCATTGGATATCAGTGGAGAACACTAAGGTATGAATTTAGTTAAAGAGATTCCGAAAGAGATAGGAAAATTAATACACTTGAGGTACATCAAATTATCCCAGTAAAAAGTTAGACGAATTGCCTGAGACATTATGTGGATTGTATAATCTACAGACATTGGACATCACTTCTTGTTGGAATCTTGAAAAGCTACCTCAAAGGAGAGGAATGTTAGTCAACCTAAGGCATTTTATAAACAATGATACTCTTCTAAGTTATATCCCAAAAGGAATGGAGAGATTAACTAGTCTTCGAACATTAAGTCAGTTGGTTGTTAGTGGTGGTAACCATGGCAGCAAAGCATGTAGCCTGGAGTGTTTGAAAAACGTAAACCACCTTGGAGGGTCTTTTTGCATAAAAGGGCTAGGAAATGTGGCAAATATGGCTGAGGCTAAGAGAATGGAACTTAAGAATAAGAAACTTATCCGTTTAGGTTTAAGTTTTGAAAGAGATGAAGAAGAGAGAAGGATGGGTGAGTATGATGAAGCACTTCTTGAAGCCTTGCAGCCGCCTAAAGACTTGGAGAAATTAGAGGTAGCTTTTTACAAAGGCAATGCTATTTCTTCTTATTGGATGTTTTCTCTACCCAAGTTGAGGATGTGAAGTCTTGATGATTGCATGAACTGTCAGCATTTGCCGCCTTTGGGAAAGTTATCTTCTCTTGAATCACTCATTATGAAGAAAACGAGGAGTGTGAAAAGAGTTGCTAAAGAATTTTTGGGCACATCATCAGCTTCATCAGTTATTGCCTTCCCCAGATTGAAAATTCTTGAGTTATGGTACATGGAAGATTGGGGGAAATGGGATTATGTTATTATAGAAGACATTACAATCATGCCGTGTCTCAAGTCCTTGTTGATTGGATTCTGCCCCAAATTGAAGTCCCTGCCAGACAACTTCTTTCAGACCAAAACATTGAAGAAATTGAAGATCATTTTCTGCCCTGTTCTAGGTGAACGTTAAAAGAAGGGCTCTGGAGAGGACTGGCCTAATATCTCATACATTCCTAACATCCCCATCTATCATTGATTTCTGCAAGGAAGAGATGGCAGTTGAATTTGCAAATAGCTTCAAGTACCATTGACTCATAGGTAATTCTTCTCCTTCTCATGTGTACTTGTATGTTATTTATAATCTAATTAGAGAAAATTCTGCAAGAAAATTTTTGTTGTATCATTGACGGGAATAAGCAACAGCTAAACTATGTTATAAAGACCTACTTAACCTTCTTGAATATATACATATATGTACATACTGAAAATCCATTAAAACTGACAGTCATCATCTACTGTGTCCTTGTTTATATATTACCTATGCCGTTGAATGACCAAGATTGAACTTTTCAAGTCAAGATCAGTGGAAGCCAAGAGATCCCCAACAGGGCCGAGTTCCTGGCACTCCTCCCAGTCACTCAACCCGGTTGTCATAGGTGAGCGTGTGCTTCCACTCCCCTTCCCTACTATATATAATGAAGACTCCATCGTCTGTCCAATGTCTCTTAAAACTTGAACTGTTTCTTGCCCACTGCCAACAAATCTCTCTACGTATCCAACTTCACCTGATGTTACATACCTGAACAGAAGAATTTCAGTGTGAAGAAAAGTGTCAAGCACATTGGCTACAAAATTATTTTTCACCTCTAGTATGTATTCATATATTACCTGACTCGAAAATCCTCGATGAAGTTGTTGTCTTTTACAGTCTCAGCATCATTTCTCGCTAAGGACATTAAGAGCGTCTCATCTCTACTGGATGCTTCAGCAAGATGTACTCTACTTGATGATTCTGAGAGCACGAACCTGATGACAGTCAAATTGATGTTAGAGTTTTTGGCAATCCTTTTGCTACATGCCAAGGCCTCACGATCATCAGGGCCACCAAAAAACAATGTTGCTGCATGTTGCACTTTTTCAGAGCCCAGCGGTTGCTGGAACCCAGTTTGGTTCCGATGCACAAGTAGTCCTACAGAGCATGGGGCATGCCTAAGAATCTTCTGGTTAGTTGTTCTGTAGCCTTCCTTGCTGTTCTCCAGGATCTTATCAATGCGCTGGTGCTTGTGGAAAGGTAGGAAAATTATGGACACACGCAAGTCTTCGGCGCCAGTGCATACATCTGAATACATGTTTGCAAACGTATTGACAACTTTTATTTGGTGGATTCTCATGTTGGTTTGTGCAGTAAAGGCATCAACGGCATCATTGATCTCTAGCACTTCGTTACCGCCATATTGTTCCTCATCGCTGAACTGCCCACCATCTTCCAGCTGGTTGTACATTAACTGGTTTTTGCGGTGTTTCTTGGGGAGTTCCACCAGGTGCATCAAGTAAGGGCTGATGGATCTACCCAAGGCTGCTGTTAGAACAAGGTGCCCGGAAGCATGGCGTGGATCATATGCACAAGCTAGAATTCTGAGTTCAGCATCAGGATCAAGTGTTTCCACCGCAGTATCAATGTGAGCAAAATATTTTTCTTTTCTCTTCAATACATATGCAACTAATGGCCCTGAGATCAGTGTGTTAAGCACTACTACTATGAAAAGCAAACGGTGAACTTTTTGGCTCCACCAAGTCTGCAACAGAAAACAATTGAGTAAGAGTACAAATCAGCAAAGATATTTATTTCTTAGAAATCTCTCTCAGCTGCGCATAAGAGAATTACATCGTATTAGCTCTTGTAAATATCCAAGCTATGGTTATATGCCATAATGATATCTGTCTAGTGATTCGTAGATGTAAATTCACTGCACTATCTACTTATAACAGGCACACTTGGTAAATTTTTTAATCTAAGTACATAAGGTTCTGACCGTTAAGTTTATGAAAACTTACCGACGACTCCATATCTGCATCAAGGAGTAGAAGTTCGAAATTGCCTTTCAAATTGAGAATCAAAGCAAGAAGAACCCCCTTCAACATCGGAAATTTTAGGTAATGGCAAGCAGCCAGGGTGCCAATCAATTTACTACCAATGCTCAACAAAATCATAGAAACAACAACAGTGAGATTGAAAAGAGAACTCAGATCAGCTGTATCAAAACGGAAACCCATGTAGCTAAAGTAAATGGGCAGTATGAAGTTTTGAATAGAGTAGGTGAGCTTTCTAAACAATGTCCTGGTTGTTTTGCCTTGTCTTGGAAACATCATTCCCAGGAGGAATGCTGTAATTGTACTGTTATAACCAAATGATTCAATACCAACTGCCAGACCCACCAGGAGAATCAAAATAAATAAAACCTGAGCGTTTGATACATATTTTGAGTTCTTATTCCACCTGGCATACCAATCAGCCAAGTGCCTGTTAAGAAAGATGAGTGCCAGAGTAAGAACAATGGCAAAAAAAGCATTTCGAAAGAGTTCCCAGGATGAAACAGAAACGAAAATAGAGTAACTTAGAACACAAGCCATTTCATTGATCAAAGAAGCCGCTATTGCCATTCTTCCCACTTCTGAAGTATCAAATTTTAACTCATCTATCAAACGAATTACAACAGGAGAGGCCGAGTTTCCTATAAGTATGCTAATAACAAGGACAAAGGAGGCCTTGTTGGAAGCTACTGCTAATCCATTCATGAGGAGCAGGGAGAGAATTATTCCAAAGAAGATGCTTATGATGAAACCACCAAAAGCAATGGTTCCTGCTACACGCAGATGGAGCCTTAGATAAGGAACATCCACGCCAAGACCAATCAAGAACATAAAAAGTGTTCGGCTAACGAACGCGAAAAATCGATAGTAAACTGCAGAGGCATCCTGAATGAAGAAATTTCCAATTCTGTCTATCCTTGACAATAATGAGGGGCTGAGAATGAGCCCTGCCTGATGCAACATAAACACAAATAATGTAGCATACATATCAGCATAGATACTACAAGATATATTTGTTATAATTAACCTGTCATATACAGGATCAAAAACAGAATTTCTTATTAATAAAAAAGAAGTTTTTACCAGGATTTGTGAAACGGGTCCCGGTTGTCCCAAAGGCTTGAAGAAAAGGTGAAAAAGGTGAGCAATGACAAGCATGCATGAGATCTGGATAATAGAAGTTAGAAGGGGATTAAATGGTGTGCACTCTGTTGTCATGGCATCTGCCATTTTGTTAGAATGGAGGCCAAGGAAGGATTAATATCAAGAAAGTTGACAGAACTGCAGATGGGTTTTCAGAAGCTAGAGAAGGTGGCTTGCAAGCAGTTTCAAGAGAGAAAAGAGATGGGTGAGGAGGTGCCATAGCCCTTTCCTTTCCTTGAAAATCTCTCTCCTTCTCTATGGCTCTTTTTCTGTGGTTGTTATGGAAGATTTCTTGTTAGTAGCGTTTTAATCTTTTTATCAATCTATTGTTTGTTTGCTTATGGAGAAGCTTTAATCCCGGAAGATTGTTATACCAAATTAGATTCTTCAATATATTCTGTCTTACCAATTTTTTATTTTTTATTTTTTTATTTTTTCACAAACTGATGTTCGCTATCGGAAATAAATTATCAAATTTAGATGTTTATAATGCAACAACAAAGTTAACGTTACTGATTTATTGTCACTCTCAACCTTAGTTTCAGCTCCTTCGACATTCGTAATAAAATTGATCAGTCGTCTCTCTCAATTTCAATACAATTGAACTAAAAATTTATAACCGCCCAATTGGATTCTGAGAGAACTCAAATGCTTTTAAATAAAAAAAGAATATGTTATTTGATTTTAAGGACTTTGACGTTTAAATTTTGTCACTCATAGATACTTGATTTGGAAAATATTGGTAACATTAGATTGTATATATATTAGATGACATTCAATCAGATACTTGAATGGCATGAAATCTAAGCGGAAACCAGAAGCCCTGACCTTGGAGAGAACACTTGGCAGCTTTTTGTTGAAAGTAGCTATATTGCTATAATATAGAGCAAATTAATGCCAAGTCCAAATTCTAGAAACAGCTCTTCATCTATCTCAGACTTATCAGTGTGTTGTGAAGTGAAGAATCTCATTGCAAAGAGTTAAACAAAGTGTAAACCCTTCATTCATGTCACAGAAATGTAAACAACTAGTAAGTCTTTAAGGATTTAAATTTTGTGGTATGGCATTATGCAACCACGGATAGGAATGGCAGAACAATAGTGAAAAAAAAAATAAAGAAATTGCTTAGTAGCCCATGGAGTTTGATTATAATCACAACGATTTTGTAACAGGGGGATCTGGAAACTAAAACAGAAGCTTTCAGTGTACAAACTATTGAAGCCAATGCTTTACAAGACGTTTAGGGCAATTTTCAATTAGAAAATAAAGAAAAGTAGTATACATTATGGTTTCAGAATATTACTCATGAATTAAAAAAGAAACAGAAACACAAAAACGAAAAAAGGGAAAGAGGGAGAGAGAATAGATGTACGAGCTAGTTGAAACTCAAATATGCTGCTGCCATGCTTGCCAGAGGAACAGATATATTGTCATCTACTACCTCTGTTATCGGAAGGGACTCAATCATAGTTGCTACCAAAGAAACTAGAGCAATCCTTGGCATCATCCATGCCCAATCAAACTCGAAATATCCCAACACTGAATAGTAGTACAGCATCCTATTTCATAAGAGAAAATTCATGTCAATGTTGAAATCCACATAAAGTAACCAAAACGTTATTCATTTAGTTTGGTTGGTACAGAGGTCCGAATCGCACCCAATAGAAGCCAAGAATCCGAAAACAAACATGGATATACTACCCTCCCAACTCTTTTTTTGATTATAAGAGATCTTTGTGGACCCAAATTTTCTTCCCATAATGTCAGCAATACCTACAAAGCACAGAACCAGAGATAAATAATTGAGAGGTATGAGAGTGTTGTAATAGGATTAGGCACAGATGTTACCGTCCCCAGCACACATCATCGAAACTGAGATAATTCCGATTGGAGATTCACGCCAAAAGATGATAGCACAAAATATTAGCATCAGAACATGATATAGAGGCCCTCTAAGCAACTCCCTGTTAGTATGACAATATTGAAGCTAAATCACAAAAATACCACTTCACCAAAGAGAAATGAATCAAAATAGCTTTATGACAATGATAATTTGAAAATTACTCTGGCTTTCCTTCTCTTGTAACAGATTGGACGAGCCCTTTATTTGAAACCAACGAGAGGCCATGAATAAGTAGTCTGAAGCAGTTCAGAAGAGGAACCAATGCAGCAAAGAAGCGAGACTCCGTTGAGGTGCTATCCTAGTAATAAAATTAAAAAACTGATTAGATAAGAAAAATGGGTATACAAAGATTTTACAATGTTTAGATTTTCAGAAATATGGAATACCTGAAAATCGGCCAGGAAACCATGAACAGTAACCCTGACAAAATATGGACAAGTTTTCTGCTCAAATTCTGCTCCAATCAGTAGACAAGCAAAGAAGAATTGTCAAAAAAATGAAAGTGAATAATTTAGAGAAGAAAATACACACTCATAAATGGACTTCAAAAAAAAAAAAAAAACTTCAGGCATGAAAAAAAAATTATTTAGTGTTAATATTTATTATGTTACATTGTTAAACTGCCATCAGCATACATGTGATACAGGCACTTCTGGGACTCACTACTTTACTTCCTCTTTTCGTCCTTGTTATTATCATTATTAAGAATGCAGCTCAAGACCCTGCATCACCTGACTGCCATAATCCAGCCACTCGCTGAGTAGCAATTAACTTCAATTACTAGACATTGAATTACTAAAAGCCAGAAGCTTCAAAATCTCATCATGTTTATATGTATAGTAATTACAGTCAACTAAATCCTCCTTAAATTTAGGGTCTGCTCTCTACTTTATGCAAAAACACTTATAATTGTGCGTGGATTATGCATATGCATGCGGGTGAAAGAACGTGGGATTAACTTTTAGTTCTATATAAAGAAGCATTCTGTATTTTTGTTCTTGAAGCAGAAGCAATTAATGTTGATAAAAGCAGTAAGAAATGTTATGATACAGTTGTCTAAAATTACTGCTAGTAAATGAGAGAGTTAAAAGGGTGACCTTTTGGATGATATTTTGCTGAGTGAGATTATCGAAGCCCAGAACGAGACCGTAAGCGCCAGCAAGCACTATCACGGTAGCTCCAGCGTCATGCAACAAGCCTCCAAGTTCGGCGCCAGCGCGACACCTTCCGCGATTGCCGGCGGACCAGTAAGAGCCACGATAGAAGAGGAGGAAATTATCAGCACGCGAGAAGGTAGGTGGTTTCGGGGAGACAGAAAGAGAAAGATGAGTGGCAGGCGAGTGTAGGGGGTGGCGGCGGCGGCGGCGGAGGAGAATTGGGTTTCGGAGTGTGTGTAAGGGATGCTGAGAGAAGGATAAGAGGCACATGATGATGCACACCCACACCCACACCCACACTCACACTCACACGCACAGCACGCAGTGAAAGCTCAGTTCAGCCAAGTCTCTGCGTGTATAAGGCGAAGGCAGCGAGAATATCACAAACCGCCGAATCTCGTATACAAAAAAAATATCATAAATGTACGTTTTAACCCCTCAAGATTGTTTAATACCCAATTTTTTTATAGAAATTAGGTTAATAATGTATTTAACACTTTTTAGTTGATAAATTTTCAGTTTAATTTATATATGATTTATGCCTTAAGGTACAAGCTCTGACACCTTTGTACCATAGGTTTATCCAAATGCAGAGCTGACGTGTTTGGTTCTGTCTGGTTAAAGAAAGTTTGTGGTGTTCTGACATTTCTGAAGTTTGTTGTTTTCTGGAAAGGAATCTTTCGGCTGATGTAGATGGCAGGCCATGTCCATCTCCATTATTGATACGGAGTTGAAACTAATACTGCTTCCAATAAGTATGAATATAGAAAGTGTCCGTTATTTTACTGTAAATAAAAGTGAGGGATAAATATATAGACATCTCTAAGGTTTGATCTAAATATAATTCATCTCTGTTATTCATAAAGTAACATAAAGACTCCCATTTTGATATTTTAAGTAACATTAAGACCCTTATTTTTATATGTCAAGACCCATATTTTCCAATTCTGGGGGTATCTATGTTACTTTATTAATAACAAGAGTAAGATTGTTATTTAGACCAAACCTCGGAGGTGTCTATATATTTATCTCATAAAAGAGATCTAGGATATATTTTTATGAATTTTATTTTTTTTAAATTGAATAAAGATTTTGTTAAAATAATATGTAAATTAAAATGTTTTAAAAACGTACAAACAAGAAAATGGTTCTATGTTAAGTCGTATTATATAATCAATTAAATTTATATTTTAATAGATTGATAGTGATATAATAATATCTAATGTAATTTTGTGTCTTTATTTATTTATTTATTTAAAAATAGATTTTAAGAAAATTATGTCTAAAATAAATGGAAAAATATTGGTAACATTCACAAAACATCCAAAAAGTAGAGTAGTATCGGACAATGATGTTATCGAATTTGTAATCTATTTGTATCAGATCTGAAAAAATTAACCATAATAATAATGTTTAATATGCAATTATATTAATTTCAAATATCAAAAACAGTTACTTAAATTCATTTTTAAAAATTAGAAAACGTTTTTAAAATTCAATTATCAGAATCTTTCTTAACCTATGAAAAATGAAGATTATTAAATTTCCTTATAATTCTTGTTTCATAAACATTAAATTTTCGAAAAATTAGCTATTCAAAGAGAATTGGTGAAATAAATTTCGTAACTAGGAGGAGGAAAAATCTTTTTTACCCCTTGAACTATGAGGGGCATCTTGCCTTGGGCGAGAGGAGAAATAATGGATACACACTCTTCCGCGCCTCGCTCATCTCCAAAAGGAAAATAAACAAAATTG
Source organism: Bursera cuneata (assembly GCA_026212285.1). Taxonomy (NCBI): domain Eukaryota; kingdom Viridiplantae; phylum Streptophyta; class Magnoliopsida; order Sapindales; family Burseraceae; genus Bursera; species Bursera cuneata. The sequence goes on from JANLJB010005657.1 coordinate 36,944, forward strand.
GAAGGATACATTTTTGGTTGGCTAAACAAAAAATTTCGGAGTAATAAGAATGCCAAAACAATCTCTCGAAACTTGGCTACTAAAATAAAACTTAGCAAAATCATACTTTTGTTTTCTTACGTGCAAACCGCTGCAATGCGGATGGTAATTCAACTTCTTCGCTTATCTTCTGCTTCTTTTTAGACAATGTTTCTTCTTCCTTCATTCGTTGCTCCAAGAAAGGCCTCTTGGCCCTTCCAATTAGCTCCTGCTTCTTCTTGGCTCTCTTACTTGGTTTATTCCTCCCCTTTGTTTTCTTCTTCATGGTAATGCCCTTGACAGATTCTGCGGCAGCTTCCATTTCCTCCTCTATCTCCTGCTTTGTTGGCTTCTCTTTCTTCCTTGGTGGCCTCACTGTACCAATCTTAGATGGGTCCAGCATGATTGTTTCTGGTGGTAGCTTGTCAAGAAGAGAGCGAACTTCCTTCTCTCGTCTTTGTTTAGAGGTTTCAAAGGGGTTTGCCACCCAAGAATCAAAGTTGGGTTCACCCGATCCTGGAATAAGAATACTTGACCAACCCATGGAGTGGCCTATACCTAGTATGTCTTCATATGGTCGAAATAAAACTTTTCCTATTTGGTAACCTTTTGCCATAGAATGGCCCATATATCTGCTATAGTTCTGAGAACCAGAGACATCTCCCACAATCTGTACAAAAGATCCAGTTCCTATAGCAAGCAAACCTTTCTGACTGAAATCCAAGGTTTTTGCATGGCCTGGTAAAGTCTGGAGGACCTCAAATTTCCGCAAGTCCCAAATCTTAATTTTCTGTTCCTTGCCAGAGGTGGCCATGAGATGACCATTGGGATGGAATGCCAAGGCCGAAATAGACCCCGGATGACATAGCATCTTGACAAGAGGTGCAGAGGTGGTGGGCTTCCACATGGTTACCGTACCTCCTGAATGACCCAAAGCAACAACGCCATTGAAGGGATTCACCTGCATCACATCAGTACGGCCTGAAACAGTCCGAAAATTACCAATCATCTCACCCATTGTAACATCCTGATAACGAAGCTGCCCAAATTTGTTTATGGATGCCAAGAGAAAGTGGTTTCTCAGAAACTGAAGTTTCAGTACTGCACCATGTTCCTATTAGAGGCAAAAAAAAAAAAAAAAAAAATAAGTTGTNTCAGAAACTGAAGTTTCAGTACTGCACCATGTTCCTATTAGAGGCAAAAAAAAAAAAAAAAACATAAGTTGAACTCCACATTGTTGCATCTTTGACAAATAATAAACATTCAGGAAAAAGTAAGAATATAACTGGACAGACATATTTCCCATCCTATGACAATGGTTCCATCATTTCAACAAGCCTCAGATACGCTCAAGTTTCGAAAGAGCCATTTCACAGCCCCAAAAATCAAAATCAGCCACAGGAAATAGACTGACCTTTAAACAGTGAAGTTCAGTGCCATGTCGGTCGTAAATATATGGATACCTGCCATAATCAGAACTCTTAGATATGCCATTCAAACAGAGCTACATAATAGTCTAATTAAATAAT
>JANLJB010005658.1:0-23286 GCA_026212285.1 Bursera cuneata
TCTCACTTCAAACTCAACAAAAACCCTCTTTGGAACTGCACTGAAATCTCTATTTTACAATATCGAAGTGAACAGTTTACAAGTTGTCAAATAGAAAGGGGATTAAACATCTATATGACAACAATTACAGGCTTGAGATACCAATGAATGCTTTTGCTTGTAATTCTGATAGATGATTCTGCAATATTTTCTTTTCTATAATATGTTATTAAATTATAGAAATCCTAAAGCTTAAGCAATATGAGGCCACACAATTCTGAGTTTTTCATTCACAACGAAAGACATTATCGTTCAAGGAAGGCTGTAATCCAGGGAAGGAGTTAAGAAAGGAGAAAAATTGCTTTGAATTTTGCACTCGAATTGAAAGTTTTTAGTCTACTAAAAAGATGGCCATGCCCACTTGAATAACAAAAAGATTCCTAGATGAAGCATCCGGTGATGCTCAACCAAAAAGTCATTGTTTTGCAGTCTTCATTAAGCATGCAATTACGAGTCTCGGGACAGTAAAGCAAATATGTTGCAAGTGCTTCCCAAACTATAATTAAAGTCATTCGGCTAAGAAATTCTTCTTTTCTTTCTCTATTTCTCTTTCTCTAAATCCTTTTATTTCTATAGTTGACGAAAGAGAAAGAAAGATTCACAATAGAAAGAGGCGTAACAGATGGTAGGCGAAGAAGAAGAAGTTACGTTTATTCTATTTAGGTAGAAAGAGAATTGAATGTTAGGGGTAATTAAATGTGAGTGATTATATTCTTATATTTTTCAACTTTCTTTTAGCCATTAGATTAAATAGAGATAAATGATAGATAGTTGATATCTAAAATTAAATCAAAAAATTAAGTCTCAGTAGTCTGAACCTTTTTTATAATAACATTTACCCTATTAGATAACAGTATAAGTGTATAACCGGGCATGGGCCTGCCCTTGCTCCTTACCGGGCTCGTACTTGTTTGGGCCGTCCATTCCCCATTTTCATCTGTAGTTGAAAGGCTGAAGTCGGAGTAGGAATCCCAATCCCACGAATTGATCCATGCACCATACGCGTGGGACACATATCACGCAGCGTTTAGGAACATCATGCAATGACTTTGTGCTTGATTATAGAGAAAAAAACTGAATCCAACTCTTTTGGAAGGTAATTAGAAATCTCAATTATCATGGGATTTGACAAGATATCAAATCAAACCAAAAAGAGCTAGAAACAAGACATATGCCGAGACAATGTGATCAAGCACATGTAAATAATACATGTAACGCAGTAGTTGTATGAGTGAAGTGCAAGCATACACTTGTTGATTTGAAACCATCATCAGCAGAGCAATTAAGCAGAAAACAAACATGTTGCGGGTAGCAATTGTGTAAACCAAGAAACAAGAGTTAATTAAAGCCATGTTCTTGAATCTTAATGTTATGATATTGACTAATGACTTCTACCATTTTTGGTGCCAGTTTGTCCAACCCATTTGCAGTTCACCGCGTTCAGTTCAGCACATGCCAAATCTGCAGGGTTGACCTCTGGTTTGCAATGCCGAGGTCCACCCAATCTTACTCTACTTGTTCTCATGAGTCCATGAGACGAGAGTTGTCAGATTCTTTTATCGAAAGTCAACTTAATTGCAAGGCAATAACAAGCCTAGGAATAATTTGCCTTACTATTAAGTGTATGTTTACCGCGTGGCAGGTATCAGGGCATGTGAAAACATGTCATTATGGTAACAGAAAGCAATAAAATAGCTGCAGCCCGGTTGAAAGTTGCAAGTGAAACAGTTCTTTCTGTAACTTGAGAATTCATAGGTAAGCAAGTAATTAAGCTTTCTAAATGTATTACAATGGCATGTTTGCACATTTCATTGCTCAATTCAATTGGTGGATCTAGCTTTTCAATGGCAAAGGCAAGCTCTGACTTGTTTATGAAGCATATCGGATTTGCATGATCAGCACCCCAAATGTAGAGCAATACTGCAGCTAGTCAGCATACAAAAGTTACTGGCCAGGAAAGAGGCTCGGTTTCGGTTTCTAAAGAGTAAAACAAACCGCCAAAAACAATACTATGAACAGTCTTTTCTACGTAAGATAATTAATTAATCACTACTTTGGAGCCGAAAGAAGAAAAGCTATAAGGAGCCATCAGTCCATTAACCTTGAAAGACGGGAAGAACAATCCAAGAAAGAGGAGAGTGGCGCTTGAAATATTAGTTTGTTCTCCATTGAAAGCAAAAGAACAAAACCCACGAAGCAAAAAGTAATCACAAAAAACAAAAAAGATATATCAAACCATGAAGGAAAGAATAGCTTTCTGAAAGTGCTTAATATGAAATCAATTTAGCAAAATGATTCAAATAAACAAGCATGTATACTTTGGTTATATTATTTGTGGGGTTGCATCTACCATCCATCTGTATGGTTATCATCTGCTTCTGGACCAAGACGAGCCCGTCTGAGATAAAAGCTTCTTGAACCAAATGATGTAATGGTAGACAAACCGTTCAATAGAAAGCTAGCTTATTGGGATATGTTTGTTTCTCAATTCTCATTTTTACTAAATATATTATTACAATTTGTTCAAAAGCAAGCCTGCAATCAATCAAATTCAAACTCTATTCTTTGAATATCGATCAAAACGTGTGTGATTTTATCAAACAGAGATGACCAAAACAGAGAAAGATTTGGAATCTAGAGAATTAATGTTAATAATATTCAAGCCAAGAGTGAGTGGTAAAGATCTGGGCCACGGAGATTGATAATTAATTAATGTATTGATCAATAATTAGAGTATAAATCTTTCTAGATAACGTAAGGGAATGATTATATTTAAGTTAGCACGTTCTTGCATGCCACTTTTAATCTAACTTTAAAATGCATCTTAGACTATTATTTCGCTAACGTAATTGAATATTTGTGATAGTCAAAATCCTTATCCATGAAATATAAAAATATACGTAGCAGTTTGGTCATCAATTACGACAGATAGAAAAAGAAACTCAATTTTGGTGATGATGATATTGGTCCATTTGCTTTCATAAATAAAGAGAAAAGAGAAAGAACCTTTCATGAAACGAGTCAAAACAAAACGACAAAAGCATAGACCCTGCTTGGTTTTATGCATTTTATTATGGCGAAGAATTCGTACAATCAAGCATTAGTAGTAAAACAGAGTAGTTCTTATTATTCCAGGGGAGCCCAGCATTTGCCAAGAAATCATATGAAATTCACATAATCTCTGGAGAAGTGTTGCGTTATCTGTTGTTTGCCTAACTCTGTCATGTCATGTAGCTAGCTTGGCTAGCTAGCATTTGCAGGGTAAATTTAAGTCAAATTGAAAGGATCTGGGAACCGCTTCTGCTTTTGAACCAATTGAAAAAGTATATAAACATCCACTTGTGCATTTCAGATTCAGGTCTTCTTACTACAATTACCAGACAAGAAAGCGACACATCACTTGGTAATGGTACAAGTTAAATATATGCACAAAAATATTACACTAAAGCATATAAAGAAGACTGGAAAATGGGTGGTGAGCAAAATATTGAAGTTGAAAGATAATGGCAGAATGCCTCCTTGTCGTGACATTCACCCAAGAGCTGGTCTTGCATCACTAGAACTTGACACAGTTACCAGAACCAATATGAAATCAACAGATTAATTGGTGAAAAAGAAATTAAAATTGCAGATCTTTCTTTATGTATTTACGTGTCCTTTTCTCTTACAGTTCTTTTGATTTGATGTATCATTTCATTTGATGCAGAGACAGACGATCTCCAAGCCAACACACTAGGGCCTCAGACACATGATGTGCCAGTAAATTATAAATGTGAATAGAAAAATGACCAACCATTTACTGTACAATAGCAAACTCTCGACACCTAAACAAGTAAAAAACAATTGCGGCAATCTCCTTGTTGCCCAAATGTTTTGATTCCATTAATGTACAGACAAGTTGGTCTCCAAGCATCCTCAGAGATTATCATATTAACGCGAGGAACATTAATATTTTTATTTGGTTATAGTTATGAATTGAGTATGGGGCTATGGAAGCTGCAGTAGCAGAAGAAAGCAATGATCACAGAAGAGGTGAAATAGAAATGAAAGAATTGAAAAAAGAACAAAAAACTAAGGGGTTATTTTAAAAAATAATTTAGATATTGAAAATTTAATTGTTTTAATCTGGTAAAACAGGTTAATGATCTAATTTTATTTATTTTTATCGATTTTTAATATTAATAATTGATAGGTCTTTTTGAATACGTCAAATGTCGAATGCGATTGGTGTCTAAAAACTTTTACTGTTTAAATTAATTTTCACCAAATCCCCAAATTTGGATCATCTTTTTTATTTGTCCATTAGAAATAGCAACGGTGGCAGCAATTGGCTAATGCAATTTAGTAGTAAGAAAGTCCTCTGCTTTTGATGGTTTGTGCTTGTCTCTTCCTCTTCTGTCCAAGTTTCGAAAGCTGTCCTACACCATGGCTGGCCTGGCTTGGCCTTGGCCCTTCTAATTAAGAAAGCCTCTTTCTCTCTGTCATGTGCATACTCCATCCATCTCGTGCTTAGATTCCTAATCGACACATTTGTCACATAATTTGAGTAAAATAATATGAGAGGCAGAGCACAGTCACGAGGCAGGCAATACGTGTAGATTATTTATAAAACGAGCAAGTAAACCAAATCATATTGTTTTCAGTGTAGCATGCTATAACAGGACATCACGTGATGGCTTCAATTTTATAGTTCTGCTAATGGATTGCTCTTAAATTTCCCAGTGGTTTCAGAATTTGATTGGTGTGTTATTTTCAAATGGGCATGATTTATAATAAGAACAATAACAATAATAAGATAAGATAACATAGTATAAATTGTACGATTGTACAAATGAAGTTCTTTGTCATAGATCACATCATGAAATGAAATGGGATTTCGAGTAGGTTAACATACATCTGGGTCCATGCCAATACTATTATTTAATAAAATTGATTTAGATCTGAATCTGAATAAGGATTAAGGTCTAGTTTGGATATGATATGCATATTTAAGATCCAAATACGCTCTCAAACCCATACATACAAGAACAGAGCTGCTCTGCATCGCTCTGAACTGCTGCCTCTCCCACAGCAGCTTTTATTCTTTTCAACAATGTTTTGCTGCCTTTGGTTTTCAAGATCTCTAAAAGACTAGTTTTGGACATTAATTAATTCTAATACAATGCCAAATTGTCAATGCCACTGGCTCTGGCAGTGGGAAAGCAAGTAGCCGTTTGGATCAATTTAGCATCTCCTAGTTTCTCTCAACCAAAATCCACTTTATATGTCTTGAGTTTTTGGAAGTCCATTTGATTTGACTTATGAAAATAATGTTACTGCTAAACAATAGTTTTTGATAGAACTAAGTATGAGATCTCTTGTATTTAGTATTATACGTATTTAAAAAATAATCAATCATGACAATGATTAAATAGAAGATAAAAAGGTTCCCAAATACTAGTATGTACGTTTTTGAAATTCATTAAAAAAACTCTCAAGTGATAGAAGAAAAATATTGGCCAGGAAACATAACTTATCTAACCATTCATAAATAGATCATATCTTTTAAGGAAAAATATATAAAACTTTGATTAAATGCTAGTGGGAGGGTGTATCAATATAGAACATGGAAGAATGAAGCGTGTAAATAGAGTGTAGATCCTACTGGAGTTGTTCAAGTCCAGTGAAGACAAAGTGGAGACAGAGTGTGGAATTAGCAAATATAGATGAGTTAATTTTGTTTGTTATGAAAAACCCAAGAGATAATGAAGGGAAATCTCAGGGGAGAGGCAGGACAACGAGGCCATATATAGAGATAAAAGTCGATACTAAAAAAATTGCAGACAAAAGTCACTAACACAAATCCAAACCCACCCACCACCCATGGCCATGCCAATGTCATCTCTCTCTTCTTCTCATTCAAATTAAAAAATAAAAATAAACTGTTATCTTTCTCTTCCCCTTCACCATAAACAAATGTTTAAAAGACCCCATCTAAAATTCCATTTTCTCTCTGCACTGCACCAACATCATGGCCTAGCTGTTTCTTGGATCCGGAGATTCTGGCTTCTTACTTATTAGTTTATACTTGTTTTTAAAAATCACTCATAGCCCACAAGACATGATTTGGTTTCTCTCTTTGTTATTGTATTCGTCTCTCCCTAGGCTCAAACCCTCTCTTGGTTTTGGTCTCGGTTTGTGTTTGTTCTCTCATTGGAGTTTGTAGCATAGCTGTAATGCCTGTATATCCATGGACCCTTTTCTCTGTTCTATTCCTTTCTTTTTCCATTCTAATTTGCTTTCCTTATACACCTTTAGCGGTTAATGAGCAAGGTGAGGTTCTTCTCTCATGGAAGAGGAGCTGGAAGGGTTCTCTTCAGGGTTTGAGTAATTGGGATCCCAGTGATGAGACTCCGTGTGGGTGGTTTGGAGTGTTTTGCAACTTCAACAATGAGGTTGTGGAGTTGAATTTGAGGTACGAGGACTTGCTTGGAAATGTTCCTTCTAATTTCACCTCGTTATTGTCATTAAACAAGCTCGTTCTATCAGGAACGAACCTCACAGGTTCGATTCCCAAAGAGATTGCTTCGCTTACCCTGTTGAACTACCTAGAGTTAAGTGAGAACGCATTAACGGGTGAAATCCCAAGCGAGCTTTGCGGCTTGTTGAACCTTCAAGAGCTCCATCTCAACTCTAATCAACTGGAGGGCTCCATCCCAATCCAAATTGGGAACCTCACAATCTTGAGGCAGCTCATCTTGTACGACAATCAACTCAGTGATGGAATTCCCAGTTCAATAGGGAAGTTAAAGAATCTTGAAGCGATTAGAGCTGGTGGAAACAAGAACCTCGGAGGCTCCTTACCACAAGAGATTGGTAATTGCACCAATTTGGTAATGATTGGGCTGGCAGAAACGAGCATTTCAGGCTTCCTCCCACCAAGTCTTGGCCTTTTGAAGAAACTCCAAACCATTGCAATCTACACTGCTCTTCTTTCCGGCCAAATCCCACCAGAACTTGGGGACTGCGCCGAGCTTCAATACATTTACCTATACGAAAACTCCCTCACTGGATCAATACCCAGCAAGCTAGGGAACCTTAAAAATCTCGTAAACTTGTTTCTCTGGCAAAACAACCTCGTTGGCGTCCTCCCTCCACAGCTTGGCAGCTGCAGTGAATTGCTAATCATTGACGTGTCAATGAATTCATTAACAGGCAGCATTCCTCAGACATTTGGCAATCTCACATCACTACAAGAACTCCAACTTAGTGTAAACCAAATCTCCGGAGAAATTCCGGCTCAAATAGGAAACTGTCAGAAGCTGACCCACATCGAGCTCGACAACAATCAGATCACAGGTACAATCCCTTCCGAGTTAGGTAACTTATCAAATCTAACTCTTCTATTTCTGTGGCGCAACAAGCTTGAAGGCGAGATTCCAGCGTCTATTTCCAAATGTCAGAACCTGCAAGCCGTTGATTTTTCTCAAAATGGATTGACGGGTCCCATTCCTAGAGGAATCTTCGAGCTCAAGAAACTCAACAAACTATTGCTTCTCTCCAACAATCTCTCTGGCATTATCCCCCCAGAGATTGGCAACTGCTCGTCTTTAATTCGTTTTCGCGCCAGCAGTAACAAGTTGACCGGGTTCATTCCTCCGGAGATCGGGTATTTGAAGAATCTCAACTTCTTGGATCTCGGGTCGAACCGCTTGACTGGGAGCGTACCGGAAGAATTATCTGGTTGTCAGAATTTGACTTTCCTTGACTTGCACTCCAATTCGATCGCTGGAAACTTTCCAACAAGTTTAAATGAGCTTGTTCCGTTACAGTTTGTTGATTTTTCGGATAATTTGATTGAAGGTACGTTGAGTCCGGATCTCGGATCTCTGACTTCACTCACAAAACTCGTTTTGAGTAAGAATCGGTTTTCGGGTTCCATCCCGAGTCAACTCGGTTCGTGTGTAAAGCTACAGTTGCTTGACCTTGGTAGCAATCAGCTCTCAGAGAGCATTCCGGCGAGTTTGGGCAAGATTCCGGGACTTGAAATCGCTCTCAATCTGAGTTGGAACCAGCTTTCAGGCGAGATTCCGGAGGAACTGTCGGGCCTAGACAAACTTGGAATCTTAGACTTATCGCATAATCAACTCTCCGGCGACCTTCATTCTCTCGCCGAGTTGCAAAATCTCGTGGTGCTCAATGTCTCGCACAACCGCTTCTCTGGTCGCGTTCCGGACACGCCCTTCTTCGCAAAGCTGCCTCTTAGCGTCCTCGCAGGAAATCCTTCCCTCTGCTTCTCCGGCAACGAGTGCCCCGACTCTTCTGACAAAAGAGATGGCGCTTCCAAGCACGCAGCGGCAGCGCGTGTGGCCATGGTGGTGCTTCTCTGCGCCGCTTGCGCACTCCTGCTGGCGGCGCTCTACATCATCCTCGGACCCAAAAAGCGGGGTCTGAGTGGGTCCCTCAACAGTGACAGCGATGAGGACGTGGAACTGGGCCCACCTTGGGAGTTAACACTGTACAACAAACTCGACGTGTCTATCGCTGACGTAGCAAAAAGCTTAACAGTTGGGAACATTATCGGCCGGGGTCGGACCGGCGTCGTTTACAAGGTGACGCTCCCGTCTGGTTTAACAATCGCGGTGAAAAGGTTTCGTGCGTCGGATAAAGTATCGGCAGGGGCATTTTTGTCGGAAAATGCCACATTGGCACGAATCCGGCACCGAAATATCGTTAAGTTATTAGGGTGGGGAGCGAACCGGAAAACGAAACTGTTGTTCTACGATTACATGCCTTATGGGACATTGGGCGCGATATTACACGAGGGGGAGTGCGCAGGATTATTGGAGTGGGAGACACGGTTCAAGATAGCATTAGGAGTGGCCGAGGGGCTAAGTTACTTGCATCATGACTGTGTACCGGCTATCCTACACCGGGACGTGAAAGCGCACAATATTTTGTTAGGGGACCGGTACGAGTCGTGTTTGGCAGATTTTGGTCTAGCAAGATTAGTCGAAGAAGATAACGGTGGTTCATTTTCCGCAGACCCACAATTTGCTGGGTCCTACGGCTACATTGCCCCAGGTGAGTCTTCGCTTTCATCGTCCTTCTATTATGATTACCCTCTTTTCGTTAGATCATAATTTTAGTTTTTACTCTCTGTGCACATTATGCTAATTTTCTTCTTATAGTTTTCTGTTTTACATGAAAGTTTCACATTTTTGAGATTTCCAAGTCTGACTTAATGAGCTTTAACATGTCTAATTACAAGTGTCATTATTAGCTAATTGCTTCGATTTGTCGCTAATATGTTGTTTTATTCGTAACATCAAGAGATTTGACGTGTGATTTGCCGTATACGCCTTATGGCATGACAAAGAACTTTTTTTTTCGTGGCTAAAGTTCGTGTAAATGTAATCCTCTAGACAGCGACCAATTACTGGTGTTAAAGAGACTCTTTGATGTGAAAAATAAGTTAACACAGTTGAGATGGTCCTTGCAGAATATGCCAACATGCTGAAAATCACGGAGAAGAGCGATGTGTACAGCTTTGGAGTAGTGCTGCTAGAGATCATAACTGGGAAAAAGCCTGTGGATCCATCATTCCCTGATGGGCAACACGTTATTCAATGGGTACGAGACCACCTGAAAAGCAAGAAAGACCCAGTTGAAATCCTTGATCCTAAGCTACAGGGCCATCCGGACACACAAATACAGGAAATGCTACAAGCACTAGGAATCGCTCTGCTTTGCACGAGCAATCGTGCGGATGATCGCCCGACTATGAAAGATGTCGCAGCATTATTAAGGGAAATTCGACAAGAGCCTGCGATTGGGGGCGAGGCCCACAAGCCGACTACCAATGTCTCCAAAAAGATTGAAACTCCAACTTACTCATCATCCTCCGTGACCCCAGCTCAACTGTTGCTACTTCAAGGATCCTCTCATAACTCAATTGCTTACTCATCTTCCTCAGCTAGTTATATCTCAAGAAATCATCAATGACTATATTATGTATGTCGTTAATCATTATCATCCAGTGAAGAAAATTAATTAATTATTCTAATGTTGTTTGTTAGGAGTGGAAGAGTTACAAAGGGCATTCGGGTATTGTAAAAATGAAGCAAATTGATTAAAGCTGGCTAGCTAGGATCTATGTTTTGGGTAGCTCGATAACCATTAGATGGCAACATCAATGTACAGCAACTTGAGTTTTATTCTTGCCCAACACTGAATGAAGCGCTATTTTGTCTCTCAAACTACAACTTTGCTCAATTTCATATCTAAAGAGAAGGGCATTTACATTAAAGAAGAGAAAGTTAGATGTCTAATGTCGTTTGGAAAAGGAAATATTGCTTGAATGTGGAGTCACTTTTCTATCACTTTAATTTGCACAAATGAGTGTGAGGATGTGAGAGAGAGAAGTTGGAAAGAGTTTTCGAGGATGATTTATAATTTCTGATGCCTCGGGGAAGTGAAAGGGACGAGGAATAGAATGCATGTGTGGTTGTGGGTAATGATTGGGTGCGTGAAGCTTCCATCTCCATCGTTCTCTTTAATAACTCTTCACTTAAAGGATAAGAAGAAACTTCTTTGGTTCCATGAGGCCATCTGGCTAAGCCCAACCTAAGCTAGGGCGGCCCCTACCCACGTGAAAGAGAGAGACATACAACATAACACATTAGAATCACGCCAAAATTGCTTATTAAACGCCCAAAAACAAATCAAAGCTTCTCGTTCCAACTAGAAGCAAGCCATATGTCCTTTCAATGTCGACCAAATCACCCCTCCCCTAGGTTTTCATTCTTTCATGGTAGTTTAATACGAATGACAGTTTCAAGTATTATATCAACTAGTCTATTCTTGTAAATTTAATTTGTAATACGACATGACAGGGAGTGGTGCTCTTTCCTTGAGGCCTGGCTCGGGCTGGGATCACGTGAAGATATGCATGATGAATTAAGACAAGTAGAGAGTACAGGGTTTTGAAGCATAATAATAGAGCCCACATGTGATAAATAGGATCTGAACTGTCGGTCCCAATATATGTAAAACCTCTTTATATAATGTTATAAAGAGTCTAACCAAGATTGCCAATGTATATCATCATTACTACACTATACAGCTACTCTACTTATATGATTCTTTTGTAACAATGTGTACGTTGTACGGTTCTATTCATACACATGCGTCAAAGCTGATTTCAACAAAAGTTACATGGTAAACTAGTAAGAAAATTAGGACTTTCTGTGTGGTTTATTACTTTCAGAAAAAAAGAAATCGGAATTAAATAACAGAAAGACCAGAGGAGCGCCAATGAATGGAGCTTTTTAATTCTTTAATGGACTTTTTAGCAGCAAAAAGAGGGGAAATTAAGGAAAAAAACGTGCCATGAACATCACGGTAGCTTTAGCTTTGCTGGTGACTTGTAAACAACCGATGCCCTCGGAAGAAAGATGAACATTAAGGTCATCATGACAGTTGTGATTCGCGAATGAGTGGGCAGGATCAACTACTTAATTAGCCCATGAAGTAATCATTTCTAATACCCCAGCCAGCCACCAAAGCCCAATTATTTAGTTTGTCCGATCCTCTCTTTGTCGTATTGTGTATTTTACTTGCCTGGGCTTTAACCGTAGAATTCAAGTAGAATACCGTAAATTGCATATCTAATAAAAGCAGACATGTTTTGGTTAACCTAAGACACTATAGTTGCATAGCTGCCACATCTCCGGGTCGGAAATTTGGAATTGGACCACATTTCATAATCAAACAACTTGTGCCAGAGCTATACGTGTATGCCATCCACATTATTCGACCAAGCCATAACGCATCACATTTCCTTAATATACTATCTCTATAATAGCACCAACTCGTCAGTGGCTACAAAAATGTGCCACAGCTATTACTAATCTTGTCGAAGTTGATGTCTCATTACAAAATATAAATTGGCCCACTTCGAAGATCCAAGCTTCGGGTTTCAAAAGCACTTACTATAAATGCTAGGCAAAATAAACATATCTAGATATATAATACATTCTCATGGCAGTCTATTAACATTCTACAGGCTGCTGCAGCGTTATGGACATGCAAGGGTCTTTGCTCAGCCATACAGATCCTCATCGTCAGCAGCAGCAGTGGCAGAAGAGAATGGGTCTGAAGCACCAGTGGCAGCATTCTCAGGTCGATCTGGAAAACGGAACTCTGATCCAAATCCACGAGATTGCTGTAGGGTTTGAGCAAAGAGCTGGTACTTTCGGATATCTGTGTCACTGACACTCCGACGTGCAAACTTCATTGACTCCTCAAAATGTGCTGCCTTTATCTCAGGAACATCATCAATGTCATCTTCTTCCATGGCCTCAGGGTTCTCATTCTTCTTTCTCTGCCTCTCAATATCCTGTCATCCACAAAGATAAGTTATGAAATATGGAATGAACCCAAAAAAGCAAAGAGAAAACAGGTTGCAAATATTAGTCTGGTGAAAAATAAGTTCATTCAAGTTAGAAAAATCCTCTCACCTTCTCAATATTTTCTCTAATAGCATATTTGCAGGCACGCTGACATATTTCAGTAATATCTGCACCACTAAAACCATGGGTATAACGTGCAAGAGCTGCTAAGTCAACATCACGAGAAACAGGTGACTTTCGCAAGCATGCTTTAAAAATCTGAAGACGGGAAGCTTCATCTGGCAGGGGAATATAAATTAATTGGTCCAGACGTCCAGGCCTGAGCAATGCTGGGTCAATAATGTCTGGCCGGTTGGTAGCACCTATGATGAAAACTGTTTTCTTTGCGGTCATCCCATCCATTTCAGTCAGTAATTGATTCAAGACTCTATCTGCAGCACCACCAGCATCTCCAACAGAACTGCCACGCTGAAAGTCAGAAGAAAAAAAGAAAGCGATATCATTAGGCTAACATGTTAAGATAGGGTAAATCATCCATAGAAGGTTAACAAAAGATAGTTACCTGTGTAGCAATGGAATCAAGTTCATCAAAGAATAGTACACATGGAGCTGACTGCCGTGCCTTGTCAAAAATTTCACGCACATTTGCTTCACTTTCTCCAAACCACATTGTCAGCAACTCAGGTCCTTTGACGCTTATGAAGTTAGCCTGGCACTCATTAGCAATAGCTTTGGCAAGAAGGGTTTTACCACAACCAGGAGGTCCATAGAAGAGAACACCTTTAGAAGGTGACATGCCAAATTTCTCGAACTTCTCTGGATGCTCTACAGGGTATTGGACGGTCTAGTGCCAAAATTTTATTCCACAAAAGGGAAAAATTATCAGTGAAGAAAGTGAAAAAGAAGGGAAAAGTTAAGGGACATATATAAACTTATTCATCAGCAAACAGTTAACTTGGAATTAATCACAAACCTCCTGGAGCTCTCTCTTAACATTTTCCAACCCACCAATATCTTCCCATGAGACATTAGGAACTTCCACGACCTACCAACCAAGAATATGCATACGTTATTCTCAAAAAAGTTATTTCCTGGTTCTAAAACATCCAACCAGAAAGGTCACTCAAGGATATAAGAAAACTATTTTCATGTAGGACTGTAATGACTTAAAAGATACCATACCCAAAAACCATGCAGTTGAAAGTACATTTTTAAAACAGTGTAGCATTTACAGTCAGCACAATTGAAAACACATACTGCCAAAAGTGAATGATGCACCATTTGTTGCAAGTTAAAAATTCTCAAAACAATTATTCAGCGAGACTTCTTTTCCCCTCTTTGGAGAACTAAAAAATGTCAGTAGGCCCAACGAGAACCAATTTCCGTGATTAAGTAAATTGAGAGTTTAAGAGAAAAAAAAAAGAACAAAAAACTCACAGTTTCTCGTAGTGCTGAGGGGTTAGAAGACCCCAATGCGGTTTGGAAGTGTTCGTTAGTCACAGCCATTGAGTTCAGCACCTCTGCATCAATTGTCTCATCCTCTAAGTCAATGACATCCATTTTCTCCCGGATACACTGAAGGGCAGCTTCAGTACAGAGAGCAGCAAGATCTGCACCAACATAACCATGGGTATCTCTTGCAACTCTTTCAAGATCAACCTGGAAAATAACATCAAATGAGCATGTAACTTTATAGTAACAATTAAGTGAACCATGATTTATACAAGAAAATGAGAAGGCAGCAAAAATAGTCTCACATCTTCAGAAAGTTTCATGTTCTTGGTGTGGATACGGAGCACTTCCAACCTTCCAACTTCGTCAGGTACACCTATGTCAATCTCTCGATCAAATCTCCCAAATCTCCTCAGAGCAGGATCAATGCTATTTGGCCTATTGGTAGCTCCCATAACAATCACATGGGCCCGAGACTTAAGACCATCCATTAGAGTCAAAAGTTGGGATACGATACGCCTCTCCACTTCACCATGTGTCTTTTCCCTCTTTGGAGCAATGGAATCAAGTTCATCAATAAATATAATAGAAGGGGCATTCTTTTCAGCCTCCTCAAAAGCCTTCCTCAAGTTGCTTTCACTCTCACCAGCCAACTTTGACATTATTTCCGGTCCATTAATCAAAAAGAAGAATGCACCTGTCTCATTAGCAACAGCTCTTGCAATCAGGGTTTTTCCAGACCCAGGTGGCCCGTAAAGCAAGATGCCTTTTGGGGGCTTCACACCTATTGATTTAAAGAGTTGAGGGTGTCTAAGAGGGAGTTCTACAAGCTCACGAATTTGAGCCATTTGCTTCCTGACACCACCAACATCATCATAGCCTACTTCATTTAATGTCTCCTCGTCCTCACGTTTGATAGGATCTCCTTCACAGAATATCTCAGTATCCGGTGCAACAACACAATATTCACCAGGGTCTGTCTCAATTACTTTAAACTCAACACTTCGCATTCCACCCCTGACTAGGAAAAGGTCACCCTTCCTCACAGGCCGGTAAGATTCCAAGAAGTATGCTATTGAATGAGGATGAAAAAGTAAAACACCAGATAGCTATTCACAGTACTAATAAAAAGTGACAAAAATATTGTCAATAACGGACTATAAGAATAAAGATAGCAAACCTACGCTTCAAATATGCATCGAATAAGTTGCCAGTTACACCCTCGATAGTGTCATCAATAGGAAGGATGTGAACGCGCCTCCCATACTTCACATCAGGGCACTGATGGACAGACACAACATCTCCAAGGCGAACTCTAAGATTAGCTCTTACAACTTTGTTCATTCTGACCTTTGGTTCTTCGCATTGTTCATCAGCAAGAACAACGCAAACAGTGTCTCTTCGCTTCTTACCCTGTATAAAAAAGAACATCAGTAAATTCACAGAAGAACATCCATTCTCTTAGCTGCCAAATAGGAGGGTTAAGTCACCTTAATCAAAACAGTATCTCCTCGAAAAAACTGAAGCTTTTCCATGGTTGCAGGGTGCATGGAAATCACAGAATTATCATCGTTAATAGCTTCATCAACAACAAGACGGTTGGGAGACTTCTTGCGTACCAGGATTGCAGTGGAATAATCCTTCTTATTACTTTTCCTATAACGAAGGGATAAATAATCAGGAACAAAAAGCATTATACAGAAAGCAAACACACCCAACATAGCTTTCAAGGCTAAAAGGTTCAAACTTTTCAATAATCGAAGAACACTAGCATTGATTACTCCGTGGTAACTTAATCCAGAAGTTGTATCATTCAACACTTCAATTCCCTAAACGCTAATCCCAGAACAAATAAATAAAAAGAGCTTAAAACCCTCAAAATCACAGAAATCATGTTATACTGATTACTTCCAATAAGAAATCAAAACTTTCTTCTCCAAAAAAAGTCCAAATTCAAAAAAGAAAAAAAGGGAAATTCAAACACTTCCATCCAAGTATTCATTTAAACTAAAATAATCCTACACGTACGGGTCTGATGAAGAAGAAGATGGTTCTGCAGCCATTGATTGAATGATTTGCTTCAACTTCCTTCCTTGATTCTTTTTTTGGTTTTAGTTAGAAGTTGGCGCTTGAAAACACTAAAGTGAGCGCGTTGTTTGGGTTCCAAGTGTTTATATAAGCGTTGAGGTGGCTTTTGTTTAGATTTCCTTAACATAAGAGGATCAAGACTTCTGTTTCCTTCCGGACGCGAAACACGAGTCACTACTTCTAGTCAATTTTGATCTACTTCTGCCTCGAATCCTGACGGCAGTTGGCACAAGTAACCGACATGTCGTTTTTCAACCATTAAACATTTTTTGTAGGGTGTTTATCAAATCCGAATAACCAATCCGACACGCCCAACCCTCCGGTTCGGTTCGGATAACTAGGCAAAAATCGGGTTACTCGAGTGATTGAAACAAATAACCGACAATAAACATTGTTTAATGTCTCACTAAACATTCTTTGATGAAATCTCTATCTTCTACTTTGCGCCAATACGTTTAGCCACGATGACTCAACCAAACGACAAGACATTTGGAGTTTAACCGCGCTGGCTAAATAAAACGATTGTCGTTTATCATTAACAAGCAAAAGACATGTCGTTTTTAATTCACCTGCAAGCCTCCTCAAAACTTGCTTGAATTCTTTCGTTCATATTTCCCCAATTACAGTTACTTCCCTGAACCAAAAAAATGGGTATCAAGATCGGCGGGAAAATAGAGAAGATGAACGGCAAAGAGCTGAGTTACGGTGAGTTTATAAAGAAATTCATGGCAAAGAACCAGCCGGTGGTGTTGACTGGTTTGATGGATGATTGGAGAGCTTGCAAAGACTGGGTTACGCACAATGGACAGCCTAACCTTCAGTTCTTCTCTACCCATTTTGGAAAATCCAAAGTTCAGGTTTTTACTTCTTGCTCGTGTTTTTATATATGTAATTGTCTTTTCTGCTTAATATATCATTAATAGAAGACTAGAAGTCCAGATATGAGTATTTATTTTCTTTTATTAAGTCTATTGCTGGCTGTTTTCTGAATGTTCTACACATCCTTGTGAGTTGATATGTTACTGAGCTAAATCGAACAAACTACACTTGGTAAACTTGACGTTTTTAATGCCATTGTTATTTGATATTTATAGGTTGCGGATTGTGCCACTAGGGAATTCACGGACCAGAAGAGAGTAGAGATGTCTGTCTCGGAGTTTGTTAAGCACTGGCTTGAGACTTCTCTTCAGGACAAAACTGATGCTTCCGTGCTATATTTGAAAGACTGGCATTTTGTCAAGGTTCAAGTTCAAATTATTTCATTCTTTATTTCTGTAGAAATGCTGTGTTTGAGGGCACATGTTGTCAACCCAAATGGTAGAATATAGATTACCTGCAGTTAAAAGAGTTTACTTGGTAAAGGCATGGTTGGACTGCCATTTTAACCCTCAACTTATCTGCTTCGGAGATATGAAAGACATACAATTAATTTTAGGACTCCAATGGAAAAGTAGATAATAGCTGTTTTAACCCTTTGTTTCTGTACCCTCAGTGCCTTTTTAATGTTCTTTTTTAAAAAAAAAAAAAATGCACTGGAATAGGTGTTTTTCTAGACTGTCTTAACTTGAAGGAGTTGAAATGAAATTTTTTTTGAAGCATGCGAATTTGATCTTCCAAAGTTTACGGGTGGTATTAAGTAGATGTTTAGTTGGATTTTATATTTATGTATTTCTATTTGGTTAGGGAGTGGGTTAAATTATATCAAACCAATGGCTTAACATGAGAGCAGAACAACTAGAGGGTGTCACTTAACTCTGGTTATTATTGTGTGTAGGTAATATGTCTAAAACATTATTAACTCAGCTGTCTCACTAGTTCTCTTATCCTCTTTAAATTGATTGTCAGGAGTACCCAGAATATATAGCGTACAGAACCCCGCTGATCTTTTTTGATGATTGGCTCAATCTGTATCTCGACAATTACCATATGCATAATGATCCTGACTCTTATCAACGGGATAATGAAATAAGTTGCTCAGATTATCGTTTTGTTTATATGGGAGCAAAAGGTTTGAGAATAGATGTTATAATTAACTTTGTTTTTGTGCTTCATTGTCAGATATGGATGTATTTAATTTCTTTTGCCTTTGAACATTGATACATAATTCTGGTATGGTATGTTTGTGTGCTTAGTGTATTGGAAAATGCCCAAGTTTTATATTTTTTATGCAGGATCGTGGACACCTCTTCATGCAGATGTTTTCAGATCATATAGTTGGTCGGCAAATGTGTGCGGGAAGAAACGATGGCTTTTTTTGTCTCCTTCTCAAAGTCATCTGGTGTTTGACAGGTATAAATATAACCTCCTGCCTTGTTGAATAGATGGATAGACCCGCATTTGAGGAATTTAGTTTTGCTTTGTTCTTGATAAAGGAAAATGTTCTAGCATGCGTTAAATATCCGTTTTGCAGCATAAAAATGGAAAGAAAAATATATATATATACTGTGAATGAAGATGCCAAAACACCAGAAGAGAAACAATTGGCCTCATTTTAGGCTTCAGGAAGGTTCTATACCCATCTTCCCTTTTTTAATGATGATGAATGCACTGGAACTTGTACTTCTTCATCCAGTGGCTAACTTTAACAGCAGCCTAATCATCCACTACTGTGATTTCCAATTACAACCAATGACCATCTGTCCACTTTGTAATTTCTCTTACTCTTGAGGTCTATAATGGCATGTTCTTTGGATAATTATTATTCCTTTTAACTGCTCCATTGAAGCCACTCTCTGTGGTAACAGGGTGGTGGTATGAGCTCCACCCACAACTTCATCTTATGCAACTTTCTTGATACTAAGTCAACTTCATTCGTATTCGGATGGGATTTGTTTCTGTAGTTTGTAAATTGATGTTAGCATAAACTACTTTCTATTTATTGCATGACCTTGGCTTTGTTGTCTAACTTATCTTTTGTATTTTGAATCAGGAACTTGAAAAGCTGTGTATATAATATCTTCGACGATATTATTGAAACTAACTTTCCTGGTTTTAAGAAGGCAAGTCTCCTGACTTCATCTTTAACTTAAAAATTGTAATCTCATTGACCATAAACTGATTTTATGTTATTTTATGGTCATGTCAATATCTGCAGGCTATATGGTTGGAGTGCACTCAAGAACAAAATGAAATAATCTTTGTTCCTAGCGGGTGGTATCATCAAGTTCATAATCTGGTATTCCTTACTCTTTTCCGTTGGTTTGGATATGAATTATATTAATGTAAGAGCGCATGCAAGCATTTGTTGGATTGAATAATGTAATTAGATTAAAGAAGTTTGAGAAATGAAAAAAGGAAAATGGCCCTGAGCCTTATCCATGTCATGAATCAAACACTTGTGGTATTGTCCAACTTCTATCACATAGTTAGAGCAGATCTTTACTGCATTTGGATATTCGAAATTCAATGTCTTTTATCTTTTTGTAACATTTGCATGCGTGGTGAAGCATGGATGGCTACATTTCCTTTTAACATACGTTTTTTATTCTTTCAGGAGGATACAATATCAATAAACCACAATTGGTTCAATGGCTATAACCTTTCTTGGGTGGTAAGTGCAATAATGCAGCCAAGTGATTCTTGAAGTTAGAGTAGCCTTTGGAAATAGAAAATCTAGGGAATGTCAGTATACAAAATCAAGATATTTCTTATTAATTTCATCATTCTTTCAGTGGGATTTACTATTGAGGGACTATAATGAGGCAAAAAATTACATAGAGGACATCAGAGACATCTGTGATGATTTTGAAGGTCTTTGTCAGCGTAATCTTGCAGCTAATACAGGTATGTCATTAATATTAAAAAGATTACATTGTCCAGTACTTGTGCTTGGATGGCATGCTATCCTATTTTTTGAAACTTTTCTCATGATTGTAACCTGAATAGATAGTTTTGTTATCTAAACACCGTATTTGATTCCTGGAAAAAATTAACTAATAGAAGAGGATCCTCTTTTTTTATTTTTTTTATTTCTAAAACCGAGAGATTCATGAATCAGGATTCTAATGCATATAGGTACAAATGGTCCAATGAGACTTTTGTTTTTTGGGTCCCTATTATTTCCCGTTATTCAAGTCTGTCCTCAGTGATCATTTTAATGGAAAGCAAAATTTCCTTGAGTTAGAGACTTGTTCCAGATTTCCTTTCATTAATAGTAAAATTAAGTGCCAAAAATTTATGCCTACTGCATACATTATGATGCTAATTGTAATTTAAGAACAACGCTTTTACTGATCATACTGTGTGCACTGATTGAGTCTTTTTTTCACAGGAATGAATTTTAATGATTTCTTCACCTTCATTTCACGCTTCTCCTTCCTGAATGTGATCCTGCTTTTCCTCCTACTTAGAGACTATGAGAATCCAATCTTGAGTTCATCTCCAATAGCTCGACACTTAGCTATGAACCTTGTATCTATACAGAAGATTGCATCGAAGATGAAGACTGTGGTTGTTCCAGCAGGAAATTGTGGACATTTTATAAATTTAAAGGAAATGATAGATGACCCTGAGTTTCTTAAACTGTGTACGGGTTTTTCCAGAACATACGGAGTAATACACAAGCAACAGAAATGGAGTTGTGAGTTGAAGAAATCTTTGATGGTTGATCTTGAGGGTTATGGTTCTTTGATCTCCACTCCTGAGGATCTTATTAAATTTATAGACTATGCTGCTGGAAAACTTAGTGGGAATAACTGTGAGGAAAGCATCTTGCTCTCTAATCTTGATGATGCCTGATTGTTCAATGATAAATATCCTCTGCCATAGTTTCGTCTTTTAGACTCCTGCAAACTACTGCTATCAAAGTTTTGTAAATGGATCTGGAGGAAGTGGTGATCATTGACAAATGTGATTCAGAAATGAAGACAACCATTATAGTAGCCCGACCCGTTATTCTTTTTATGCTAATGATGTCAGTTTCTGTGATGTTCTAACCAGTCATTTATAAAAGCACTTCAAGCAAATTTTTTGATATGTTATAATGTAAGAAAGTAAGACATTCAAATGTGGAAAGCAAACCGTGAAATTTCCGAATTTCGTTCCATGGTTTCTTATTTCATTAGAAATTTTTGTTCTGCAACTCAAAAAAGCACTCACATGAGATACCAGCTTTTGTTGCTTCTTTTGCTTTAGCTTGATTAGACAGATTGGTCCCATATAAAGTTGTGGTTTCGTTTCTTTTCATGCTAAAGCATCTTGTTATAATTTTGCGGTTCATGCCGATGTCAGGACAGAAAAATGACCATTTCATCATAATTCTCACCAAACATTCTCTTTTCCATGTTTAATCTGTACTCATTATTATTCTAGAGTCTATAATACAAGCACTTAGCAACATTTGCTTGTTCATTGTTTCCAAGCATTTTTCTAGTAAACTTGCATTTCGTTGCCATTTTGGAGTAAGTACTATCACTATAAACGGACCCATTTTTTTAATTAGTCCAAGATGATTTAAAACATTAGCTGTAGAGAGAGAAGGTAGTTGTGACATTGACTTTCTGGAGAACTGAACATCTGGCTTCAGGGGAGCCTTCCTGGGTCTTTCTAACAAAACTGAAAAGGACAAGATGATGTTATAAAATATTTCCTAATCCATTACTTCTGTAGTACTTAATTAAAGTCCATTTTGGAAAGCACAAACTTGGTTAGGGAAGAAAGCAGGGGAATTTATCAAAATAACCAAATTTGAGAGGGGTTTTTAAAAAATAATCAACTTCCTGATTTTCTTTGATTTATCTAACCAAACACAGCTAAATGAAATTATATCCTGACAAATCAAAATGATTGTCCAACAAGTCAAAATGATGATCAGCAAGTCAACTAATAGTCCGACAAGTTTAAATGACGGTCTAATGAGTGAAAATGATTATCCGACCAGTCAAAATGATGATCCGACGAGTCAAAATAACTATTGGGAGAGTGAAATGAAGGTCCGACGAGCCGAAATGATAGTTTGACGAGCCAAAATTATTGTCCGATGAATTTTTTTATGACTGTCCTATTGAAAATTGTTAAAGTGTGGAAGATGTGTTTATATATTATATATGGAGAGGTATAATGGTCATAAAGATAAAAATGTGTAGAAAAATCAAAGAAAACAAGGACTATGGTTATTTTTCAAAAACCCCCTTTCAAATGGGTTATTTTGGTAAATTTCCCAAGAAAGCATGATGTAGTTAAGTGGCATTGGGACTACAGTGTGTTGTCTTTTATTATTTTTTCTGTTTTATAATATTGTTATAGGAGCCACTGAATCAATATTATTAAAGTGGCGACTGAGATTCATTGGTGTATTTTTAATTTAATCTTTGAAAGCTTTGTGTCATTTGACATATATAGTATAATATTGCAGAGAAGGTTCATTCGGCTAAGTCTGCTAGATATATGTTTAAAACGTTTCTTTTGTGTTGGTCTGCACATGGAGAGTGTACTATCGATAATAAAGAATAAGTCATTTTCGTTAGGGCTGTCTTCTTAGAGAGAAAAATTAGTGAAAGCTGTATTGGTTCTCCAAACGGCAGAAACCAATGTAGAGTAACCATACAAGGTAAGTGTGTAAACAAGGTGTTAAGGGTGCTTCGGCCATTTGTGTAAACTGAGAGCACAACAGAAGAGACAACTCCACGCAACCCAATGTTATTAACAATTTGTATTTTTCACATATTTACAAGATCATAAAGGAAGATTAACCTGTTAGAAAATTTGGGGGTGGGGGGGAAATGAGAAAAGAAATATGGAAAAGTAACCAAACCATGTTGAGGCTAGAAAATACCCAAAAGAAAAAAAAAATTAAAATAAAAAATGGAGAAAAATATATATTAACTCATCTTTACCCTATGCCATTTTCTTCATGGACACTTGACATTTCTACCAGGACCTCCATAGTAAAAGTAAGTTCCCCAAACATTGTTTCTACCTTGTCTTATATCATAACAATTAGGATGATCAGCCAAGAGGTGAAGATTTGTTAGAGGGAGCAGATTATTATCCCAGTCAACAACTTGCAGGTTTCTGAAATAGGAAGCTTTTCCAAATCCTTCTTCAGCAAAATGGCCACTGCCCATTTGTGTATATGTGTGGTAACCAGATCCAGAGTTCACAATTTCTCCTCCAAATTGTACCATACTTGCATGGCTTCTTAGGTGACTGAACAAAAATGCAGGCCAATACCCAACTAGTAGTCCTGAGCCAAATTCCAGCCACCAATGTCCATGCTTTGGATCCTGCAAACATGTATTTGTAATTTAGTACTTCAAGTTGAAAAAAGGGCAAAAAAAAAAAAAAAAAAAAAAAATGAAACAAGTGTAACTTAGGT
>JANLJB010005658.1:23336-88903 GCA_026212285.1 Bursera cuneata
ATTACTTCAAGTTGAAAAAAGGGCAAAAAAAAAAAAAAAAAAAAAAATGAAACAAGTGTAACTTAGGTCTGATGATGTGTTGATTGCTTAATGACAAACATGCATGATGAGTTTTCCTTCAGTGTCAAATTGTCTTCTTATCCAAAGTAGAAACAACGTTGATATCCCAGACAAGTAACGATAAAAATTAGAGTAAATCCAGGTGGGAAGGGGAAGGGAAATGAAATCCCCCAAATGCCATCTGGGGTCAAACAAATAAAGTATTTACTTTATTAAAGAAACGAGAAACCAAAAGTTGATGATGCATAATGAGCCCTCTGAAAAGAAAGAGAAAGAAGAGAGAATCTTGCATTATAATATTCAAAAATGGGAAAACGAATCAAGAATAAACAAAACTGTCAACATACATGGCCGTTCTTTATTTTCATTTATTTAAAAACTATTCAAGCACCACCGTCTACCACTGTGCTTAAAAGTTCATAATTAAGGAGTTAGACACAATGATAAAGATTTGGATGACCGTTGATCCCATTTGGAAGGCTTTTTTGTCAAAGCAAATTCAAGTCAAAGACTCAAAGACTACCTTAGAGCTCAAGTAATAAACAGTATATTTTCAGAGAAATCATTTATCTTACTCTAAACTCTATTGAATGTTCATTAAGACTCACCTTCCAAATCATTAAACCAATATCGAATTGTCTGCCATTGTAAGATGATCTTGGAGAAATTGCTGCCCCAATTGCAATCTTGTTGTTGGTTTGGACAAACCCAGAGCAGAGTAGATTATAGCATCCAGTGGCTTGGTAAGCATCAGTCTGTAAATTAATTAAAGCCAATGAGGACTATTAATTCTTAGGTTTTGTTTTGACTTTTAAGCAAATTAAGCGAAGAGAATTAGATACTACTTACAGTCCAATACGTGAAAAATCTAGGATAATTGTCACCATACAACTCTGGGCTAACCTGAAGAAATACAAAACATGTAATTGTTTATTAACTATCATTCTCGATTCTGACGAAAGTCAAATACATACAAAACTTCATATTCAGTCAAAAGTCAAGCAAAAATCATTTGAAACTTCATGATCTGCTAAAAACATACAAAAGAACAAATGGAAGCTTAGGGCTTTCCCGTGACTAAAAATGTTACTTCTACTCAAAATGGTATTAAAAACATGCCTGCCAACCGGCTTCAATGGTGTTGAGATCATTGCCAAATGAACCAGAGATGACCCATATTTGTGACAAGCTGAATTCATATTCATTGGTCACGCGTGGCGCCCACACATTTAGACTCGCCTTTGCCCCATAATATTGATCTCCATTTACAAACACAACTGCATGCTGTTGCAAGAAGTACGTACAATAAGTACTAAACTATATATAAACCAATAATTTTTTTAATTAATTTCAAGTTTAGGATAAATAATATCACAGTGTTTTACTTTTTTAAAAAAAATAGCGTTTTAAGTTTCTATAGTCAGGCGTTCCGAGAGACAAGATGATTGCGACACCGTAATTGGAAACCTGTGCAGTTAATGTCTCTCAATTGTCCTCCTTCTGTCCTTTTCAACGTCTTAAATATTGACTCTTCGGTGTTTGCTTACTGTGCAATTAGTAGAAAATGAAACTTGTCCTTTAATTGGACCAAAACGCGTCTCTTTGCAGATGGCTCTTGGAAGAAGATTGAAGGGGAAATCAGAAGAAGAATTTTCTTTTCAAATCATTGGCCAATAAACTCCTAATAAGTGAAAATGAAAAACCAAAAAAAAAAAAAAATTGAAATCCATAACACCAAATGTTCCAGTATCATTGTTCACCATTTCCCTTTTATAGTTGAATGCAAAATTCATAATAATCCATGGAAGGAAGGAACTTTGTTATTTGAATGTGCACTCACCTCATGGCCACTGCCAGTTGAGTCTCTCCTTATATGTCTTCTCGGTTTTCGTCCAAATCTTCTAACTGAACTTGCTCTTAAGATATCTCTTTCTGTAGTCCTTCTGATGGGAACAGTTCCTTCTGGGCATGATTCACCTGAATTTGTCCACAGCTGAAAGCTCTCAATCATTGCCTGCTGTGTGGTCTCATTGGCAACTTTAGGCCTTTCTGGTGGATCCTGTCAAACCGAAGTCTTCTTTTCAAGCTTGAATGATCTTAATGGATATTCTTGACCTCAAATCACTAAGAAAGAAGAAAATTTTCAAGTGAAAACGAACAGAAAATTACCAATGGTTTCTGCCCTCTAAGCTCAGGATGGTCAAAAGCTGGTTGAAGATGAGATAGAACACATTCTATTACATCACCATCTGGGCTCTGCAGCAAGGAGAAAAGAACCCAGATCAGCAAACTAACAATACAGGAAGAAAAGTTGAATCTTGATACAAAAGAGCACCTTCAAAGACAAAAAAAGAATACCTTAATTGTCTTCACTGCAGGCTTGTTGACCTTCTTCAGATAAGCATTGATTCTCTTAAGCTTTTGCAGCTCCTTAGTTGGCCTGAAAGTTTGGTTTGCCGGTTTCCGGTGACCGGAATCTGACACGACGGATATTGATTGAACCGGACTAAGTGAGGAAGCAACAAGAAGAAAAAGAACAAATATTGGTATCACAGTGAGTTTGTTGTGAGATGTAAAAGAAGCCATTATTGTGAAATGTTTTTGTGTAGTTGTTTGTTTTTCCAGAAAGGTTTGTGTTTGTATACATTGGTGTTGTCTTCTTGCGTCGAAATGCAACATGGTGGATGATTCGAAAGTTTTGTCCATGGAAATGAATCTCTTCATGTCCATACAAAACAGAAGAACAACCATACAAAAGGAAACGCAGTTTGTTTACTGCCTCACCATCTAAAACATATAAACAAAACGCACTCTCTCTCAAAGAGATTCTGGTGCCTCGGGTTTGTGTTCTGACTCACAAGAAACTTCAGGCACAAACATATTAAAATAGACCTGAACAGTTGGTGTTTTATGCACGTCAGGCATTGTGGTCAAAACAGAAATTTTTTTAATTAATTAATTTATCAGAATATGTCTGTGTTTGTGTAAGAGATGTTTGAAAGTGTGTGAATGCTGAGACTGAAAGTAATTTACTTTCGAGTTGGGTTCAGTTGGGCCAATGACCGCAGCTCTTAGCCATTCTTCGCTATTATTTTCAGAAAGACAGACTAAAGCTTCATTCTGCGTTTTTAACTTTCCATTTTTTAAACAGAAGTTTCTAAGTTTAGTCAAGCTAGAGAATTTTTACATTGATTCTTGCTTTCCAATTTTGTCTGCCTTTTACGTGTTCTTAAATTGTGTATCTCAACAACTAACAAAGTCTAGCTTAATTTAGTACTTTTTCTTTCTTTTCGTATTTTATAGCCCTATCATGAAATGAAATAATTACTGTCTTCTGTAAAAATTGTAGTGAAAGAAGGATCTATCTAGTGGTGTTACCACTATGAAGTGGACTACATGTACAGCAAGCATATTTTGCACGGTGGCTGGGCCACATCAAATCATAATGTCAAGCAATTCATGATGATGAAAATATTTGCTTTCAAATGAGTCTAATTTCTTTTCTTTTGACTCTTAAGTATAGATTTATTGACAATCAATAGGGCCTTGTGATGATTACCCTATAGACCAACTTAATTTAAGAACAAATTTGCAGAATAGGATTAGGGGCCTTGTGTTTTCACTATCAAAACAAATATTGTTTATTAGGTGATTAATAATGATCATGGCCACAACTCACATTGCCCATGTAGCTGCTGGAAATTTTGGCCTCGTAGACCCAACACTTCTTCCCCCAAACCACTCATTTATAAAGACAAATTAATACAAAATTTTTGTTTTCGTTTTACGCAAGAAAGGACTCAAATTATAATTACACTTGAAGGAAATGATGGATTGGGACCATCGTACCATTTGTTGATGAGGCCTGGCCTGTGGATGTGCAAATACCATGTCATGATCAACGGTAAGTGATGTCATGGTCAACCAAGTCAAGAAAACCGTTTGCCAGAAAATTAATTAGGCAACAGATCTCATTGAAACCTGATAAATATATTTCCTCTCTTGTTTTAGTCTTTTTCAAATTTGAGAGAGGTTTGGTGAATCGCTGTTGGGTTGAGATTGAGCATCTCTAGATTTGATCCTGAATTCTCCATATCAGCAGCCCATAAAAGCATATTGATGCTAGACAGAGAAAATATATACTATCACTAAAGTGGGGTGGAAGTGCATCATTGCCACACTAGCCTAAGGTAATAAAATTCTCATTCTCTCCAAGTGCCTAACCATTAACCTCTGCTTTGTCTCATTATAGGTAAATAAAGATAACTATCATGGCACAAACTTTAGTTTAATTAGCATCAGTACCTATAGAATAAAAGTTAAAAATAACAAATTGGAGGGGAAGAATCAGGATATGATATTTATATATTAGATAAAGTAAACAAAAGAAAAGTAACAGGACTGTAATTATGCATCAAAAAGTAATTGCGTTAATGTTTTATAATGTAGATAAGTTGATTTATACATGCTTTGGGGTTGGGATTAGTAGGTGAATATGAGAGCAGAAAGGTATGGGCCCTTAGGCAGGTTCTCTTTTTAGGGTTCTGGGGCATGGTGCTTGCCACTTCCAAAGCCTCCCCCTCAAGTTACACTATTCTTTAATTTATATTTCTCTCCTTTTCAGAAATACCCACCGAACCACAGTGTCACTCACCCACCTCTGAAGAATCAAAACTGTAGAGAAACATTGGTCCACACACTCCACACAAAGTCACTCTCATCATAGACAACTGGCAACAAGATCATTAAGGTATTTTTCTCAGTGGAAGCATGCTGCTGCGTGAAAGTTGGTCTGAGAGAGAATAGATTCCAGCCCCACAATCTAGAAAAGGGATACATGCACATTTAGATTTGAAAACATTAAGTACAACACTTGCTTTGCATTTGCATACCCATCTTTTTAAATCTGGTGTTTATGATGTGAATATACGTAAACGCGTTGTATATGTTGTGATTATTGTTTATTTGGTGCATCGTATGCTAGCTGTGATATTGGTGAAAAAGGCTGCTCATGCCCATGCTTTCTACTTTCTAGATATACTTGGCGTATGAAAGTTGATTTTGAGTGTGCAAATCTATAGAATGTTTAAAGAGAAGTGGATTGAGACTTCCAAGAACAAGACTAAGTGAGCTGCTTGTAAGATTTATCTAATTGACAAAAAGTTAATGGATAAATATTGAAAATTTTTAAAAGAAAAGTTAGAATTTTGAAATGTCAAAAACACTAAATATTATTTTATAAAAATGTAGGAACAGTTTAAGAGTGTTGCATGCAAATCTCGTTTCTCAACTCCATAATATTTACTATTAGTTTTTGCTTAAATATTTCAAAGTACTGTACATAAAATTTATATATTTTAGTTTGGGTTTATAAAGCAAGCAATATTCGATTAGCAGAGACTAGAAAGGATGGAGACCACAGCCACACTCTTATCATCAGAACCTAGCAAGGATTGAAAATATCAGTGATAGCATTAGACAGTCGTACCATATTCATTAAATGTAGGTGCACCCAGCACTATTGTCCTGTTCTCCAAGTTTATAATTTATAATATCTACAAGAAAATTTACCCATATATAATAAGATTTTCTCAATGTCACGACAACAGGATAGGATTTTATATAATAATCAAACAAAATATATAGTGATGAAGCTGCAGCACTGGTTCATGGGCATGAGTTAGTTCAACTCGTTTAGATCTATCAAGGGTTGGTTTTTCGAACATTTTGAATTGAAAATAATTTTGGATCATCATCCATTATCCAATAGGCCAAATTGCAAGAAAAAATCATTGTACAAGGTAGCACGCGCAGGAAAATTGGAGGAAGGTGGATTCTTGCTATCCTAGCAAGCAAAATTTCCTTGTCCAGAAAGATTGTGGTATTGCCTACAAAAAAGAACTTTGAATAATAATGCAAGCAAATGGGTGAAATGGAGGTAGAGCAATAAATATGTGTAAGTGGCTTGCTTTGAAGGTTGGAGATGGTGATGGGTCATATGATTTGACGTGGTGACCATGTGAAACTTTCTATGTTCATATTTAAATACCACTTTTATCATGGACATCTTTTATCAAAGGAAAGCTGACCAATATACTGTAGCTTTTTAAAAGTAAAACTAAAAGACCTTCAGCCTTGAACACCCACTTGAATTGAATCGACGAGAGACTATCGACTGCACATGGCCATAAACTATATATTCTACACTAATGTTATAGATAGATAAGGTGTAGGGCATACAAACATCTACCTCATCAAGTATTCAAAGCAGTTGCATTTCACAACTTTAAGGTTTAGCAACAAATATATATGCATTATCCAAAAACAGACCATTTTTTTTTTTTTTATACTCATCAGCCTGCAATTGACAATTGAATTTATCACGATAATGAAGGCTTTGATTAGCTAGTGATGGAGTCCGATTGACCAAAAAATGCTTGATTACCTTTCATGTTAATGAAACTGATTTGTTTTTGTTTTAAGCATAGAGAGGATGGAACAACTAAACGAGTCCCATTGAATGATGAAAGCAATAGTTTCCTGCAGCTAACTTGGAGTCTAGTCTACACTCCAAACAAACAAAATTAGAAAAAGAACAAATGCTAAGCAAAGATATCAAAGGCACAGAATACCCTCTAATTACAAGAATATTACAGTGTTTTGCAACAATTGTATAGTTGCTCTTGATCTTTTCTGGAATAGTGATTCGTGTTGCGCAGCATGCATTATTTATCATTCATCTCCTCTGTTTCTCTTTAATTACTTGCCTTCGATAAGGTATTAAGGATCAATTCAAATTCCTTATTACAAGTTTCACATTTTGCAATTTATTCTTTCATCAATGGTTGTTGTTGGTTTTCTCTTTGAAACCAATAGTTGGTATGTTCATTTTCTCTCTGAAATCAATAGTTAGTATGATGTGATACCAAAAATAATAAAGAAAAGAACAAAGATATTTTGTAGGGAATTAATTTCACACTAGAGAAAATATCTTTTCATAATTTTTTATTAATAAAATACTCAATTTATACAAAATTATAGATAAGAGAGTAATAAAACTCTTATAAAATCTCAACGGATTTAATTAAACTACGATAGAAATAAATCGACCTGATCTACCTAATTTGTAACTTTATCTTTACCTATATAATAAAAGTTGCATAATTTCAACGGCTATTTTATTTAAGAAATTCCAACGCTTTAGAACTTCCCAGAAGTACTCCCGGCACCAGTTACACAGATAAATATTTTTTAGTATTTGCTACTACTTCAGTTGCAGCAAAACGAACTTTATAGTAAGCTAAAATGCGATTACTAGTGTTCCAACATATTGCAATGGTATCTGCAGGAAGTTTAAATGCCAAAAACAACGACTGGCAATAATGTTCCATACATTTCCATGGTATCTAGAGGAAGCGTAACTTACATGCAAAGAGATAACTCTTGAAGAATTTGGAATGATAAAAAGGAAAAGAACCAGAATAAGAATTCAATCCTCCACCTTGCTATTCTTCTCTCAGCTTTTTCTCTTTAATTTGTTCTCTTTTGCCAAATTTGTAATTACATGCTTTCTTCTTGACGGTTGATTATTCCATTGATAAGCAAAGTATCCTCTTTGAACTCTTTTAGAAAGAAGGGGCATCTTCATATTCTTGCATAATCCTTTGACGTTACTTTGAATAAAGGTCAATGAAACTAAAGCAAAGAATTGATTAAGCAAGTTGATTAGTTCATCGACTCTCTACCTAATAGTGGATAACAGTAAACCTCTTGTTGGCTTTTACTAAGAATTGCTCCAAAGTCTCATTGAAAAAAAAAACTAATAGCTGTAAGAGTTTCTGTCTTCCATTCTGTTATTTACACTATTCAATAACTTGCTTCTAGACTAGAGATCATCAGAAATGTCATCAACAATGAGGGAGAATAATGCAAGATTTATTGGAGAAGGTTCTTGTAATGGGATTGTCCGCCGGATGGTAAACCTTCCCTGAAGCATTATAGGAGGATTCTCAAGAGTATTGGGGCGTCATGGAATAGATTTCGTTGGAATTGGAGGAAGAAGACGTCATCATCATCATCCACCTTTGAACTTTCAGCTGCCGCAACAAGCACAAGAACCCGTTATTGTACCAGAAGAGTGGGCTTTTCTGACCAGTTTTGAGCAACAATACGGCTCTAGACATCCATTCTTTTATGCATGTCAGCTCATGGATGCTTTGAAGCTAGCTGAAGTTGAACAAAAGTTCATGTTCATGTATCTCCACTCACCAGAACACCCTTTCACTCCCTCTTTCTGTAGGGAGACATTGTATTCAGAGCTAGTCATACAGTTTCTTGATGCAAACTTTGTTTGCTGGGGAACTCTTGCTGATCGAGGAGAAGGTTTGCAAATGGCTGCAACTCTGCGAGCGGCCAGCTTTCCTTTCTGTGCGGTAGTAGCTCCTGCTACTGGTAATAGCATAGCAGTGCTACAACAGGTTGGTTCAAATAATTATAAGAAATTAATTCCTAAAATATCACTTGGTATATATTTTAGTGCACTTCTAGTGAAAGACCTTAAATTGTTAAGTGGTTTAATAATATTGAAGGGGTACTGTTGAAAGGGTTTATTGTGTTGTTTGAACACTTACATGAGAACTTCAAATTATGGCTATTACAGGATTGAATACTATCGTTAAAACCAATAGCAGCTGAGAGCTTAATTAATTTGATAGTAACATAACACAATATTAACAAATAACCGCTAAAAGATGTATCTTCAAGTTTGTTATATTTTAATAGTGGAAGAAAAATTCTTTGTATAAGACGAGAGAAAAAGGAGATACCAAAAATTAATGGAGGTAAGCAATCAGAGGATCCCATGACTCTACTTTTTCTTACAAGGTAAACCCATTAATATAAATACGTAATTGTTCTGTAACTTCTTTAGCCATTGCGATTCTTTTTGGGCAGAACAGAAGGACTCGGTGGATACTTGTCATATGGGTATTTCCTTATACTTTCACTTGGTTCCCTCATTGGTAGGGCCGGAGCCAGCCTCATCAACTTGTGGCTCATTTGAAACGCAACAATTAGGGGGGCCATAGTGAAAAATTATAGAACAGCTAACCCTGTTGATTGGAACTTCTGCTACGTTTTCCTTTTGTGCCTTCCTCATGGTTGAAGTGACATCTTTCTCTCATCTTACGTATATGATTACAATTCTAATGCTAATTAAGTGCTTTAATGAGAGGAAGTGCACCGTTGCATCACATCACATGTTCTTTTCTTGATCTTCATGATGATGTTTATTACTAGAGCTACTATATATAATTAAATTTATCTGTCACTTTGTCCTCGTTTAGATGGAAGGGCCAATTTCCCCAGCAGATTTGGTGGAGATTCTGCAGAGAACAATAGAGGAACAGGGGTTGGCTTTCAGTGCAAGAGCAAAGGAGGAAGAAAGCGTGAGAGCAAGGGCAAAAGAAGAAGAAAAGATGAGAGCGGATCGTCAGTTGAGAGAAGAACAAGACGCGGCATATCTTGCAGCTCTAAAGATAGACAAGGTGTGTCTGCCTTATTCCTGATATCAGATATGCAATGCTTTAAGTACAAGTCTACAGCTCACAAGATTGATAATGAGCCAACATGTTTGCCTTTATATACAGGAAAAGGAAAGCCTCAAGCATTTACCCTCTGGAGGGAGTTTTCAGAAATCACTAGATGTTGCTTCAAATAAAGTAAAAAATGAGAAGTTGGGGGGCCACGGTCACACACTAAAACAAAACAGTAACACAAAAATGCCCGCCACTGCTATTAGAGAAACTCAATACAAGCAGACTACTAATTGGGGAAAGGATTCTCAGGTTACTCAGGTAACAAAAGTTACAATTATTCAATTAATTCCTCATTCTGGCTTAAAATTTTTCGGGTTACTCGAGTACAAATTGGGGATATTATCATCCAAAAAATGAATTTTCAGGTATTAATACGATTTCCAAATGGTGAAAAAAGAGAGCATAGCTTTTCGTGCACGGATAAAATCCAGTCAATCTACAGATACATTGATTCATTAGGCCTATCAGGTATTGGAAACTACAAGCTGATATCAAGTTTCCCCAGAAGAGTTTATGGTATTGACCAAATGGGAATTACTCTGAAAGATGCTGGCCTCCATCCTAGAGCAAGTCTGTTCCTGGAGCTTCAGTGAAGCCACTTACAGTTCAGTTACAGCATGCACCAACACTTGTATGCTGGCACTCTCAGTATTAGACATGCGCATGTATGAAAGTCACTACTAGAAAATTGTTTATTGCCATCACATAAATGTTGTCATATGTACTTTGTATTTGAATATTATCTACTATGTGTCCATATATATTTGCTGGTTGAAAGTAAGTTTTTTCATGGTCATGCCATGTCTGTTTACAAATTTAAAAACTATATGAACATTAAATGAGGATGAATAATGTATTGGTAAAAGAGTTATTTCATATCAGTTTATATATATAGCACTATCCTTTTTAATGGATAATATTAGACGTATAAATTTTATATATAAATTGATTAGTTACTAAATACGTAGAAGGATGAAATTAGAAAAAAAATTCAATTTAATTAATAAGCATTAAACGAGGATAAATGATGTGTTTGTAAAAGAATTGTATCACATTAGTTTGTATAAAAGAGTTTATATACAAAATTTATATATGTAACAATATCTTTTTTTTATATATTTAAAATTCAAATGTCAAACTTAAAAAATTTAATACCAATCACATATTATTTAAAAAAATTTAAATATTTATTCAAAATTTAATATTAATCACGTATCTTTATTTAAACTTTAAATGCTGTTAAAAATAAAAAAGGAAATTCATAAATAAATAAATCAACTTTGTGACTTAATTGTCAGTTACAGGGCAGGTCTGAAGAGATCTTTGAAAGTTTAGGGGTTTTGGTAGGCTTACCGTGACCGAGGAAAGGGCCATCATATTTAGCCCTAATTAAATTACTAAAATAAAAGGAAAAGGGCAGAGATTAATCATTAGTAAAACGTCGTTGTTACAAGGGGCTGAACCGCTCAATCAATCACTATAGTCAACCGAACCCATCGCAAACTCGAGTCTCGACTACCGAGCCCAAAAGAGCGGAGAACAACAGAAATGGCGCTTCGCACGTGTCACAACCTAGCTTCTTCCTTCATTACTCCAATCAAATTGACGAAACAACCCATTCGTAACTGCAAGTTCTCCGTTAAGAATTGCATTTCTGGCCCAAATGAATCGCATAAGGTACTTCTCTTCCCACTGCTTAAGACCATATTCTTGTCTGATTTAGTTTCTGCCACAAGTGGGTTCTGTTTTGTTTCTGCTAATTTGCCGGGAAAGGAAATAAATTATGAATATTTTCTAGGTAACCAAACAAAGTTCTAAAATTTATGCTTGTGGGATTTGGGTAGCAATTTTAATCAGTTAGTTAGTTTACATTGTTTACGGAAAAAGGAGTTTTTCTTCTTTTCTTTTTTTCCAAATGTGTTTTTTTTTTTCCCTTTTTTCTTCAAAAAGCAAAATGTGGTTTGATTTATGCTTAGGAATGGAAGAAAAACAAATGGGAAATGTTAAACTTAATCTAATTAAACGGACTCCAAATGTTTCACTTAACACTTGATCTTGTTTGCTTGTTTCTGCATTATCCCTTGTGTTGGTGAATCCTCATAGTTCATCATCATGGAAATTTGCAGCTGGTTTCGCAAGTAAAATTGAAGCTTGAAAAAGAATATACTAGTCTTCCAGTTGGTAAAAATGGAAGAGATGATGAAGATATGATCCTCTGGTATCTAAAGGACCGGAAATTTTCTGTTGATGAAGCGATTGCCAAATTGACTAAAGCGATTGTATCCTTCAAATGTAATTCCATGCCTTTAGGATATTTAAATTCTTTATTTATGACAAGCTCATTTGAAAACTTTGCATTTATGCAGTTCTCCTATTAAGTTATAACTTTTTAGAAATGGCGCCAAGAATTTAGAGTGTCTGAATTAAATGAAGAGTCTGTGAAGGGTATTGCTGAAACCGGAAAAGCTTATGTTCATGACTTTCTTGATATAAATGACAGACCAGTGCTCGTAGTGGTAGCATCAAAGCACTTTCCTAAAGTAAGTTTTTGAAGAACACCCTCTTTTATTTTGCTTTTTCTTGGCATGAAATTTCTCAGATTCAATCGTAACCTCAGCCCTTTCTGTAAATTAATATCAATCTTGCAAATTGCAGTAACTTTCTTAATGATCTGACAAGTATTTTATAATGGTAACATCTTGTTGCATGCATATTTAGGTTGAAGAAATGGATAATTTGAATGTCTAGACTGCTCATTTTCTTCTATCATGGATCTCAATGATAAGCTTTAATTGGCATGGCCACAGGTGCATGATCCTGTCGAGGACGAGAAGCTCTGTGCATTTTTAATTGAAAAGGCATTGAGCAAGCTTCCTCCTGGGAAGGAGCAAATACTTGGAATATTTGATCTCAGAGGCTTTCGTACTGAGAATGCTGATCTTACATACTTAACCTTTT
Source organism: Bursera cuneata (assembly GCA_026212285.1). Taxonomy (NCBI): domain Eukaryota; kingdom Viridiplantae; phylum Streptophyta; class Magnoliopsida; order Sapindales; family Burseraceae; genus Bursera; species Bursera cuneata. The sequence continues at coordinate 35,951 of JANLJB010005658.1, forward strand.
TGGTAATTTTTACCAACTAATGCAATTTTTCTTGAATGCTTGTATTCATTGCTTTACTGCTAGAGCTGGCATTAGACAATAGGAAGGAGTATGTGCCAAATAATTTAAGCATTGTGGTCATACCAGTAATTTTGCTCCTACTTCCGGTGGTGATGAATTCTTATACTTCTGGAGTGGTGTTAAATTTGTTTTAAGGGGAAATGCTATGACATTTACCTGGTATTGTTATCAGGCCTTAACACTTATTAGATTAGCACTCACAAAAGAGCACAAATTCTATCCTACCGTTGTGAAGGCCCAGTAATATTACCAAGAGGATACGGTAGTAATGCCCCTTGTTGGAGATAAATTATTGATACTAGTCAAATGCTGCTTCTACTGATAAACAGATATGTTTTGATGTCGCAAAACTTATTTAACTTTTCCTCTTTTTAAACTTGCTGAAACCGCATTTGTCAAAATTTCATCTCTTGTCAATACTTTTGTTGGAACATAATAGCTAGTTGCTTTAAAATGATAATATGGACGACCCTCTTGACTTGGTTTCTTAAGTGTTCTCATGGCAGTTTGATGTGTTTTACTATTATTATCCAAAGCGGCTAAGCGAAGTCCTCTTTGTGGAAGCTCCATTTATATTTAAGCCGTTTTGGCAGATAACCAAGCCCTTGCTGAAGTCTTATGCTTCTCTGGTATGGTCCATCAATTTGTTTTATACAAGCAGATATATTTATATATGCTGTAATTGTTCTTCCCTTTGGAAATTTTCTTTTTCTTTATTGTCACTTGATTCCAGTCATTAATTCTTTTTTTAAGGTAAAATTTTGCTCTGTGGAGACTGTCAGGAAGGAATATTTTACTGAAGCAACACTACCTGTCAGTTTTAAAGAATGAGGTCATCATCACTTTTAATTTGGTATCGAGTTACAATGTTCACAATTGTCTGACTCTTGACGAGAATAAATCAATATTTGACTACACGATCTCATTGCTTTCTTGTGGCATACCACATTAGCTATGTTAACTCTCGTCTGACTTGGGCCAACAACAAATGATTCAGAAAAGATTTTCCTGCTGGAGTTTTAGCGGGTTGGGAATGGATTTAATGTAGACCACAGACAGTTCAGATGTACTGTCAAGTCTTGAACCCTCATCAAAGTTGAACTAGAGTTAGCAGTCCTTGGTTTCGCTAGAGTTTTATTGAACCCTTCGCAAAGAAATTTGTTCCTCGTATCATGCTAAGGTCTGTTTTTGGAAGAGATACGCAACAATTTTCAGCCCAGCTATCTCGAATAATATTTTTGTTACGCACTCTGTATGTAATTATTCAGCTATAGCCTCTTTCATCAATCTAAACAAGGCTTTCGAAACTCAAAATCTTTTAACTCAGACTTGGTAGGGGCGCGCCAGGCCCTTGCAGTAGTGCAACGCATGGGCAACGCTCGAGAGTCCTAGTAGCAAGCTACTATGATGGACCCTCCCCCTCAAAAAATTAATTTAATATCATGTGAGACAATGTCCCACGTATCAGATATTAAACTGATAAGAACAGATACTACACTTGATCTTAGCCAAAAGGCCGAGAAAGGTATGCTTTGCTACTAGTTATATTACCCCTTTTATAGTCAGCAATCTTTTTCTTGTTCTTGAAGTTGGCCGATGTGGGATTTAAAACATAGCATTATTCATAGCCGGTAGTCGGTTGTTCCTGATCCCCTGTTGTGGACCTCTAGTCCCAGTCTTGTTACTATGCTGAGAGAAAATTAGAAAATATGGAAATTGAAGGCGCAAATTATTAGTTGGCTTGAGGTAATATTGAAGAAATTACAATAGGCTAGGCTAGAGGTTCTCTTTAATCAAATGACATTGTGGTCAACTTTGAAACTTATTTCAACTTTTTGCTAAAGCTATGCAGTGCAAGAAACCTTATGAATAGGACAGATTTGATATAAAATTAAAAAAATATATAATAAGATTTTAAAAATAACTAGTTGATAAAAATTTGTCTTTAACTTGATTACAATTTTAGCCCATTGTAAAAAATGTCGATATCCTAATAAATATAATAGTAAGAGTAATTACTAGAATCTTAAGTCATTTGTAATTTTGTACCATGGATAATGATTTATGCAGGGACAAAATTGTAAAATTGAATCCCAACAATTTTGTTCTCACGTGGGTAAGTTAAGTGTCTGATCGCGATTCTTCTCTTGTGAAGTTTGCAGAAGAAGAAATGGAGAGAGCGAATATGTTAGTGAAGGTGGTGACTCTGCTGTGTCTGTTGGTGTTATGTAACGCGATCGAGTCGCCCCAGTATGCGGTGGTGCACTCCGAATCAGATTTCGAGGTCAGGCTCTATACAGATTCCACATGGATGTCTGCTCCTGTTCGTGAACTCTCCTTCGCGAAATCCACCTTGTTGGGTTTCCACAGGTACTATTTTTGTCTCTTTTCGCAAGTTTTTAAGTTGATGAACAACTCTCCACTAGAAAGTAGAAACCCGTTTTCTCTTTTCAACTTTTAAGTGTATATAAGCGAAATTTCAAGTTTAAAAGGTTTGATTTATGCCTTGGATAAGTATAGGATTTGATTGAGAAGTATAATTGTTATAAACAAAGTAACTTGTGTTTATTTGGTTTAGGCTAGATAGATTATCTAAATTACTTCCCAAGAAACTATAGGTTCGAATCAACGATGAGCAACTGTATTCAACAGCCTGTTTTCTTGGGCAAAATTTATTTCGAGTTATAAGAAATCGGCTCATCCACAAACAATGGTTGCCCTTTTATACTTGAATGCAACGTCTCTTTTTGTGTTCTCCAGAAACGTGTCATTGGCTTGATTTTTTCGTGCTTTTGTTCTTAAAGGTTGTTCCAGTACATCCAAGGTGCCAATCTTAATTACTCTCGCATTGAAATGACGGCTCCTGTTGTGACAAGCGTAGTTCCTGGCGCCGGTCCCTTCCGCTCTTCTGCCTACTTTGTGAGATTTTATTTACCTGCAAAGTTCCAAGAGGACCCACCAACCCCTCTTCCCGAACTTCATCTGAAACCCTATGTATGGGACAGTCACTGTGTTGCTGTCAGGAAGTTCTCTGGGTTTGCAAAGGATGAAAACATTGTGAGAGAGGCTGAGAAACTTGCCATCAGCTTGAGCAGGTCTCCTTGGGCAAACTTAACTTCTTCTGACAGTGATTATGCTTACTCCATTGCACAGTATAGTTCTCCCTTCCAGTTCATTGGTCGTGTTAACGAAGTTTGGGTGGATATTGATGCTTCTGATATAGACAGTTGCAAACTCACCAAAGTAGCTGCATATTGAAATATTGCAGAGAATGATAGTGTCTCTGATTTTCTGTTGTGGTAGATTGAACTAAACTTTAATGACTACGTATTATGGTTCCTATCTGTATGTATATGTAAGTATATTATGAGTCTGTAAAATAGATGGTATTTTGTATTTCACTCAGACATTGATATCTATGGTAAGGAATATTAGTAAATTACAGTGTTTATTTGTTTATTTTCTTCTCTCTTTCATGTAATCTGCTGATGTCATTTCGTGTTAGTTTCCAGTTCTCCTGCAAATTGTAGCAGTTTTTCCGGAAACAAAACATAAGCCAGACTTGCACCAAATGTTTAAGGGCAGGCTTGTATTCTCTCATCATCGAGATGCCTGGAATATTATTTGAGATAAACCACAAACTTTTCGTATGATAAGAATACAAAATAAGCCTCGGGTAAGTTTATAACAAACCTCCACATGTGCACACCACTTAACCAGCTTCGAAACCTCGTCAGATTTGCATGGGTGGTTCAAGAAAGTCGAGCTTCATATGATTAGTAATATTAATCAGTCTCTTGTCGATGGCTTGGCTTGGAAGAAAACAGAATTCTTCTACTACCGTTTCTCCATAATTTCCCTCTCAACTTGCTTCAAGGGTAAGACTTCATGATGCTCATAATAGTTGGTTTGACAGAGCTCTAAATTACAGGCAGTGTGCTTGCTTTCTGCACTTGGGAACTGACCTCGTGCCTTGTAGTACTCCAAGTATTCTAACTACCGTTTGACTCTCAGACACGGTAGACCACGTTAATAAGGGTTAAATCTCCAAAACTGGACCCAAAGCATGCGTCTACAAGTTATGATTTAGCATTTTGATATTCTTGCCAACTCTCATTATCAAAATAATTACCTTCCACATCAGGGCCAGCAAGGGAAAAAGAAGGGGCAACTTATGCAAGAATTCTTTGTAACTCAAACCATCTGAGAAAATTGATTATCCCCATGATTTCTAGAGTACAATAATCTCAAGAAATTCTTTCACCTAAAAGAATGAATGAAGTGAAATGTGATAAAAGGTACAACAATGGACGTACTCACTAGATTTCTATGTGGCCATTGCCCGGCCAAAAAAAATAGTTAGGCCGCCGTTTTGGATGAATATATGATGGCAATGATGCCCCAGCACCAGGACCCTTCTTACCAGGCATAGGCAGCTTGATTTGACTACAATATACAATAAGTAGAAGAAAGAGAAGGAAAATGAAAAGAAAAATGGAAGAGGACATAACCTCTGTATTCTTTAGAATTGAAAAGCTGGTCCAGGTGTTTAGCCATAAATATCTCCCTTCAACCAGAGCAGCCCCTAATGTCCAAGAGAGATCTGAAGGGCCAAATATGATCTCTGCCTCACTAAGGCAGAGAGCTTCCTCAATGAGTGATGCCATATAAGGCACCCGGAAACAAAACTGTCCAGCATAATTCTGGTTTCCATTGTTCAAATCAGCCCATGTTCTTGAACATAACTGCTGTCCTGTCTCCCAAACTTTTGTCAAATTGGCTCTTGAACTCAAATTTAATTTGTTGTAAACAACAAAAAATCCTGATAAAGCATGAAAGTGTCCGGTAGGATGGGTCATAGCTGACAAATTAAGTACATCTCTGCCTGTATAACACAAATGGAAGCTATGAGGTATGGACTCTCAATATTCCCTTCAACAAGGAAAAAAAAATTACACAAAAGGAAGCATCTCATACTTGTAGACATGGCACATCAAATGATCTCCTAATGACAAAGACAAAAGAACTTCGGAAAACACATGGGCAAGTGTATATAACTTGTTTCTAACAATCAATGGCCAAGTCACAGAAATGTTTTTCCTTCACGTGAGTCTACAATGTCAAATTCCCACAACCCACAACCTGGCACCAACTCAGTAGGCAGAAAGACCCCAGGCCTTTCTTTTAAAGGGAGAAATATATTATTCAACTTCAATGGCCAGCACCATATAACTTCCATCATGGTATTCCATAGCTTTAATAAAAAAAACCCCTGATTAGCCCACTTGACCACTACCAAATATTCCCACTTAAGTGTTTTCAGTTCTGTAGCACAAACACACATTTGGAGTCCAATTATATGTATATTATTATCTATAAGGATGATCATACAATGATCCCAAGGAAAGGATACTTACCTTTAAGGACTGGAAAGTAGACACAAAACTGACAATAGATTGTAATCAAGCGTGTAATTGTTCATATGTTAGAACTTAGAAGCTACTACTTATATGCTTAAGGCAACATAGTAACTATCATTATATTTCATTTCAAAGAATGATCTCTGACCTAATCACAGGAACATGTAATTTATAAAGACATGACGAATCAAGAAGTGATTACAGAAGATAAGTGATGGGATGACCGAACTTACTGCTAGAAGATGACAAGCTTGCTTTACAGTTTGTACCAACTGTGGGATGAGACCAATCTAAATTGAGTGAATTGATGGCAACAGCCCTTGCAAGCCGTTGACATTGCTCCCAATTTGGGTCCCCAACCAAATAAGTAGATGTGAAGGCAGTTTTTTGCATTTGATTACTCAAATTTTTTGGAGGAGTAATGTTTAGTCCAGTGCAACCATTGCAAGTATAGTTTTGAACGAAATTATAACTGAGACAGGGATGCCTGATTTCAAGTCTCTCACCATTACCCTCTCTGGGTGTCTTCACTTGGCTGAGCATGGCAACCGTCCTATCAAATGCCTCATTTAAACCAAATGCTGGCAAAGAGTATGCTAATATTCGATGTTCAACTGAGCCAATATTAGATCTTATCATGTGTTTATCATCTCCTTCATCATCATGTTCCATCACTACCTGCAATGATGAACCTCCCAGATCAAGAAGTCCCAAGGTGGGAGTCCTTGAGGAATTTGCAAGACTTCCCATTTTATAGTTCAAAGCAACCCAACCATAGTAAGCTTCCTCTTTCCCACTCAAAACCCTTATCCAACTTCTCCTATAAAAAAACGAGTGTTCCTTTAGAACAGCCTCAACATCATCCAAAACCCAATTGGCATCCTCAACAGCCAATCTCCGCAGTCCAGCAGTAGCCAAAACAAATATAGGAGTGGCTCTGTGTCTCTCAACGGGTACCAACCGTTCTGCCCACAAAATCAATGGCTCCAAAGATGCTCTCACTCCTGAAGCATTACCAACAAATTTATCCAAACCAGGCTCGGTCTGCAGACAGTGGTACTGACAAGAACTTTTCCAAAGCTCACTATTGGTTGAGTTATCCGGATAAGAATGCAACAAAACAGGCAGGTTCTCACTTTCTACACCTCTCATTTTCCATTCATACACATTCACTCGGGTCCCAGTGCTTCCACAGTCCACAACAACAGTATGGTATGAGCCGCTTAGCACGCTATGAGCTCTACTCGGTTTAAACACGAAGTAACAACTAACGAATGACAGCCCTACAACAGAAACAATTATACAAAATTTTAAGGCCCGGTTATATTGGGTGAATAGTTTGATGGTGAGCTTAAGTTTGGAAGGAGATTTGGGTTCCATAATCAAACAATCACCATGAATAAATTCCAATCCCAGTAATGCTTTCGGCTCCTTTTCACGTTAAAAATCAAACAAGCTAGAAATTGCGGAAACTAAAATCATATATCGACCATCAAATCGAAGAAATGGATATAGAATTCAATTGTAATTGTAAAAGATATCATTTGCTAAATCTAGCATACTTGGTCTCCACCAGCTTTCGAGCGTCTGCCCGGCCAATCTCTGCGTCCTCTCTCTTTCTCTCCCTCTTTGCTCTCTCCGGACTGGATGGAGCCAGAGATCGTAGAGAATGGAGACACTGTTGCAAGCATTGAACAGCTGGAATCATAATTTAACGCCTCGTTTTCTGTATTCTTCTAGCCATGGTGGATCTGACTGTAAGTCAGCCCAGTTGCTTTTTTTTTTTTTTTTAAATAAATATATATATTCATTTCATCTTATAAAGAAAAATTATATTTAGTCGTATTAACCCACTAACAATCTTTTACACGGTTTATGGGATTAATACTACAAATTTAATTTTAATTTTAAATAAAAAATATAAACTAAAATCTCAGTTCTCAAAATTAAATTTTACTTATTTCTTCCTATTTTTTTATTTATAATTTATAGATAAAATTAATTTTTATGTCAATTCAATAACTATTTTTATTATTCAATTATAAAAATAAATAATTATAAATCATATCAAATTAAAATTAAAATTTTAAATTATAATAATCTAACCATAAAAATTTAGATAATTTATAATAATAACCAAATTGAATAGGTGTTTTAAAAATAATTAAACCTTAATTTTTTTTTTTATATTATCAAACCAGCCTCTTGAACCATAAAGGACTTAATAGGTCAATGGTTTGACCAATAAGAGATGGATTGATGTATTGGTTAGATACTAAAAAATCATTTCATTTGCTATTTTCTCAAAACATTGGTTATCTCTTGCTCTTTTTTCTTTCAAAGTATTGGTTATCTCTTGTTATTTATCTACAAATTTTAGAAATTATTAGTACAAATCATAGGTCGAAATTACTTTTTGAGACGTTACCGTCAAAACAATAATTCTTTCAATATATTTATTGGTTATAATTATATTTAATTTTTTTAAATCCTGATTAGTTTTTAAAACTTGATTTTAGTTCTTTTTTATAATTTTGAAAAAAAAACATTAAAATAATAAGAAATTTCACGTTAAAAAGAAAAGTACAAATCATTTTTTACAATTATTTTTTTTTAAATAATAACATATCCCATTGTATTATTACACCAGTTGCAATTTATCGTAACCCTAACCCTAAATATAAAACAAAAACGAACTGTCGTTTTACTTTACTGTCAAGCTCAAAATGATGAAGAAAGAGAGTGTCAGAAAGAAAAAGCGTAGATTTCGTGTGGTAGTTTCTAATGGTAAAATTCGATAGCGTTACTCGATCTAATTCCTTCCTATAATGTCAACCACACTCATCATTTACGTTCACAGTTGAAGCCACCAGTACTAAAACGACCTCGTAATGTTTAGAATAATAACTATTTAAAAATAAAATACAGCCTCATATTTATCATCCAATATTTATTAAATACATTATAAATTCTATAATTACAGTTTAGAGTAAATATCATATTTGCGAATAACAACCATACTTGATCTTTCTCCATCTTGTAGTGATACGAAAATCTAAACCGATGATAAGTATTTAAAAATGACATTTTAAAAAATTATTTGTTTTATCCTATTTTATTTTAAAATTTTAAATTATATAGGGAGTGAAATCCATAACTCAATCTAATTTTTTAATTGTTTATATTATTCTAATTAATATATAAGATTTACTTTATAATTTTTTCTTTATCCATCAATGGTAGAAATGTTAAATAATTCACACGATATCATTAATTGTTATAAAATATTTCTTGAAAGGATAAAATCATGTTTATCACCTCCCATTTTATATTTTTAATGCATGATAATTATATGGATTAATCGGTATATAATCAAATTTAGAATGTTTTTTTAAATTTTAATTAATTATTAATTTTTTGAAAAATAAAACTATATATACAACCACTCAAAACAACGTTAACTATCTTACTGGATGAACGATTATCTTAAAATATTTTTAATTATTTATTTTTTTACTCACCCAAGTATTTTTCTTTTTAAACGTGGCCCTGTGCCTCCTCGATTTTACACGAGGAGTATAACCTAAAGGGATATACACCAAAAGGGCATACCTTCAAATTCAATACTTCCACTAAACTATACCTTTTGGGTTACTCAAGTATTGTTACACATATTTAACTAGGTAACTAAATGAAGAGCATATAATTTACAAATATTGACTCGCTGGTCATGACGAGTCAAAGAAATATGTATACTTGAATGCTTTTAAATTTGAGATTGGTGGACCATAAAAAACAAAATAACAACTATTAAAAATAAAAACAACTCTATAAAATTTGACTATTTTTTATGAGTTTATATAATTATAAAAGCCTACGATTGTGATATAAATAGTAGTTTAAAATAATATTATGGTTTTCAATTCATATATTAGTCTAGAGAACTTCAAATATGTAACATTATTTATAAAGTTATGTAATTTTTTACCATTTTATTTAGTATATACGTAATATCTATACATCAAGTTATCTCATTCAAGATGAAAACTTAAAATCTATAGCAGCATTCAAAATTTTGTCAATGGGGTGATCTTTTGTTAAAATGTGTTCCTTGTGTTTGTACCGGGAAATGTGTTAATCAAATTGTTTTTTTTTTTTTTTTAAATTTAAATTATCAACTAATTCATAACTGAAGCAAGTGTGACGTATTATTTGATATTTAATGGCGACGAGCACGGCATTTGTTTGTCATCAACATCGGCAATCATCACAAATTAGCTAATTAATTACTCTTTGGACACAATTTATGATTACTCCTAATCAATCTTAACGTTAAACCATAGATTAAATCAAATTAAAATTAAAAAATTATAATAAAACTATTAGAAGATTAAAAAATTATTATTTTATAATATGCATATATATATATATATATATATATATAGAGATAAGCGTAGCTACTATTACCACTGTTTCGATTTTTTTTAATTATTTTATTTATTTTAAAGAAAAAAATTGTAAATGTAAAATGTTGTTAGAGAAGCTTTGATATTAAATCAGGGGCAACTCTGTACGCTGCAGCTCTCTCGCCATCTCTATCTCTCTCTCCTTCTCTCTCGTCCGATCTGGAAATCACCGCGCTGTAATCCCTTGCTTCTTACTCTTTGTAGATCTCTCTGTCTCAGCCTATTTGCCTTACGATCACTCGAAACCCGTGACGTTTCAATCTCTTTTTATTTTTTATTTTTTGGTTTTTATTTTTTTTATTTTTTTTTCCTCTAGGGTTTCCGAGAAAACGCACCAAAAATCTCTATCTTATCTCAGGCAAGTTCTTCAATATCTTACAAATTTTGTTTTCGTATTGATTAACGGCCTGCTTTCTTCGTATTTATTTATTTTTTATTTTTTTGGAGGAAATATGTTGCTTTAGAATTATATCTGTCTTGAACCTTGGCAACTATCCAGCATGTTAGGGTATTTCCAGTTTTTTTTTTTGTTTTTGTCGCGTGATTTAGGGCTTCGAGCTGATCAGCCTGGTTCCAAGTTTGATTTTGCTTGTGTTGGGATCAATTTTTGCTAACTTAATTGAGATTTTTTTTTGGTTGGGTTTTGGTCTGTGAATCATTTATTTTGATTATTGTTTTTTTATTTTTATTTTTTTATAATATTTGAAATTGCGTGGGTTTGGTGCGGTAGGACAAATAGAAGTGTAAACTTCGATTTTTTTTTTAAAAGAAAACTTAATGTTAATATATGACTTGATGTGTACGAAACTGAGGAAAGTTGAAACATATTGATGAGTGGTGAGGCTCCGTTTAGAGGTGAAGTAATTGGGTGATTTTAAGGGTGGCATTAGTTTGTGACGATGTAGGAGTATATGAGAGGAAGTGGGTTCTGATCGTTTGTACACATAACATGTAATTGTGCTAGTATAAGAGAAAAGGAATGTTAATGCATTGTCAATAATTGATTTTAGGCTTAGTTCTTCTGAGGATGTGGGGAATAGGCTGAATGGTGGAATGACTTTGAAAGTGGACTTAGTGGGAAGAGGGTTTTATTTAGTTAAAAAGAGAGGATTTGGAGAGGGATGGAAGTGAGGAATCTAGAGCATGCATTTTGATTAAGGATTCTTAAATAGTGAGGTGAAGATAGTAGACAGGTGGATGGTGGAAGTGGTAAAAGTGACAGAACAGAATTAAAGTAAAAAGTAGATAATAGAGGGTTTGTGCCTGCCTGAATATTTAGTTGAAGAAGGGAATGATTTATTGGAAGGGAACTTGGAAAATATTGCTTAAGTATGATACGTGGTTCATTGAATTTTTGGCATATTATCAAGATTAATTGTTTTTGAAATTGGTGGCTACTGTTTTTGCCTACAATTTTGTTAGTCATAGTAGTTGTTGGATGTAATATATTGGACCAGTGACTCCAAGCAGATTCTAAACCAATGTCTTCTTGATTAAAAAGCAAGGTTCATACCATTCAACTAACCTCTTGGTGTTAAAAATTCTCATGGGCTTTAATCACTTGGAATTTGGTGTTCAAGATCTTGGCGTTGATCAGTTGAATTATGTACTATTGTGTTAATGCAAGTGCACATGTATTTATGAGGTCATGTGCATTGTTTGTTTTGATAGGCTGTTGTATTATATATGTAATTGCTTTGATATGTGGTGGTTTTTTTCATGTTGGAAATGGGGAATGTTTCTTTCCATGTAGGTTATTTTTATTTATTGGTATCCTTATTCATGTTTCTTCAAAAGTTATCATTTCTAAATGCAATATGCTACTACTGATTGATTTAACTTGTTTCCATTTGCCTCAGATTGCTTCAAATTTGTTTGAATGACCTTGCAACGACAGTTGAACCATGACTTCAAGTATGTTGACCGGAGAGCGAAGGTACATACTTTTTTTTCATAATTGCAAAAAAAGAAAAAGAGCAGAAACTTAATTTCTTTATTACCATTGATGGGTTGCCATTGCTGTAGCTGCATGTCGAAATTGAAGTATTTTAAATGTTGCAATTCACTCTGACTCTTTTATTTCCTGTTGATTTTTGCTTGGTTGCTGCTGTTCTCAGTTACACCCTTGAAATGTGTTATTTGGCATCTTAATGTCAAATGTTGGGATATTATTGGAGACCAGGAACATGTAGCAACATTTGGTACCTAGATGTATATTTTATCAATCTCCAATGAACTTGTGTCTGTATTGTAAATTTTTAGGGAACTTGGTGTGGAGGTGGTTGATGGATTGGTTAATTTTATTTGAATTATGATTTTTTTTGGTCCTCGTTTGTATGTTCCTCATTTGTTCACAATAGGCCACTGCATAAAGGTGGTTTATATATGTATTGTTGTAGAAAAAGGAGATGCCTGTTTTTTCTGTATTGAAAAACTATAATAATTGTTTACTTTTGAAGAGAGGTTATTCATTTATTTTTGCGGCAGGTAACTCATTATATTCTAGTTCCATTATTGCATTATTGATGTATGATGACCAAGTGTGTTTATTTTTTTCTCCTTTTGTGTTTTAGTTGCTGTAAGCTCTGTCTTTCATAAGTCTGCACTGTTCATCTACAGCTTGCATTATTTCATTGGTCATTAATAGGCTTATACTCAGTTTAGGCTTGACAGAATTGTTGGAGGTTTATGGTTATAAATCTATATTATTTTATCAGTACATATATATATTTTTTCTAATCTAATGATGTCAATACTTTTGCAGGTGGGCTTCTGCCAGAAGAGGTGGCATGACTGTGTTGGGGAAAGTTGCTGTTCCGAAACCAATAAACTTACCGAGCCAAAAGTATCCATTTTACTGCTTTCTGTATTTTGTTTTTATAGTTCAATGTATTGAGGTGAATTGAATTGCCCCATTTAAATTTCATTTCTTCTCTCTTTATTTCAAGGTTAGAAAATCATGGGATGGACCCAACTGTGGAAATTGTTCCAAAGTGAGTAACATGTCTCTGTCTCTAGGATAATTTTCTCTCTTCCCCCTTCCCCCATATTATTTATGCTTATAACATTTAATGCTTCTCAATGCTATCATTATTTCCTATTTCCAGTTAGTTTAGTAATTCTTTATCCTTTGTAGGGGTACCCTTAGCTGGGGAAGTAGGTCATCTTCTTCTACATCAAATGCATGGGGTTCCTCAACACTTTCTCCAAATGCTGATGGTGGTACTGGCTCACCGAGCCATCTTAATGGCCGGCCTTCGTCAGGTGGGACTGGTACTCGACCATCAACTGGGAGTAGTGATAGAGCCAGTGAACCAATTGCTAATGCATGGAGTTCAAATTCCAGACCATCATCGGCTTCTGGGGCATTGACATCCAATCAGACATCAGCAACATCATTGCGTCCTCGAAGTGCAGAAACAAGACCTGGTAGCTCGCAATTGTCCCGCTTTGCTGAACAATTATCTGAAAATTCAGTGGTTTGGGGTGCAGCTGGGACAGCAGAGAAGTTGGTATGGTGCTTTGGTTAATTAGTTGACCGAGTTTATTGTCCACCAATAAATACCAAGGCATAAATTATCAAGTCACAGCTTTTTTTCACACGGAAATTTTTCCTTGCTTGATTTTGCTATTAAGCATATGATTTAGTACATTATTATAAAAATATAATGTTTTTTAACCACTATATACGAGTAAGATTCATTTTCATAGCCCTTTCTGTTATTTACATACATAATTTAATCTATGATCTTGTCATTGAGTTGGGTTTGGCAGCTCTGGACATGAGTAATTTTTTGATTGTTTGAAAAGAATGATTGGTTTTGCTATATAGTTATTGCAATGACAATGATTATATTGGCTCTTGTATTTTATGGTAAATAGTTCTTTCTTATTTTATTTTGGTGCTGGTTGTTTCTGATTCTTACTCTTGTCGAAATGTTTTCAAAGAAAAGTTAAATATATGCAGCAATTATCTTTCATTAAACCAGATATGAAGCAAATTTTTTATGAAACTAATGTCTAATGTTTTGTATTGATATAACTTATATAGAATCACAATTTTCCGTTGAAAAAGCGAGTGAATAAAAGAGGAAGATAGAGAAAGAACATCAAACTGTAGTTGCTCTATTGCACCTATTATTTTCTTTGTTGTTGCCCATTGTCTTGCTTATACTAGTTATATACATGCAGGGGGTAAAATCTTCTAAGAATGATGGGTTTTCTCTAGCTTCTGGAGACTTTCCAACACTTGGTTCGGAAAAAGACAATGTTGGAAAGAACGCAGAGTCACAAGGTATCATGTTTAATTATTTCTAACAGTTTTTGCCATATGGTTTTATGTTGGCCTAGACATGCTTGGAAGTTTGGTTTATCTTTATGAACATGTTTGAGGCATTGTTGCTGGGGTGTTTTCTTCTTCAAGATTCAGTTCTGTTAGTTATGTTTGAAGATTCAAAATCAACACTGAAGTCTTGCATTTTGTTTGAGAAGGCTATGGGATTGTGTTGTTTTCCGAGACTGTTGGAATAGTAGAAATGAGTGAAATCCTCTTCAAGAGAAAAACAATAAATGGAAAAACTCTTGAGCTGATGCTTTATGTTGTTCACTCACTTGCGTTGGTCGTTGAACCTATTTTGCTGCTTCTAGCTTCATTAGCCAGCATAGCAGTGTCTGCAGGGTGAAGTTCATGACAAAGTTGTTTATAGCGTTTACTGATATTTTTGTTGCTGTGTATTATATGTTGTTTTTTTGGTTCTGTATCCTAAGTATTTTATTTATTCATATCTTACATTAAATGATTTCTAACAGCATTTTTTCTGACAAATTTCTGTGTAGATTTATCTTTGGTATTAGCATTATGTTGGTTAGTCATTTCTTGTGTTATCTTTTAAATGCATAAGAGGCAAGATGTCTTTCAAGAAATCTGGTTTTAATATTTGAGTTAGATACTTTTTTCAATCCTTTGACTGCTTGATTAACAATTTAATTGCAGATCATAGTTCTCATGGTCAGCCTGACTCATCTTTGGGTGGAGTAGCACCACTGAAAGATAGGACGGGGACTGCTGTCACTGGTTTGTGTACATAATGTCCCTTGCAACAGTTGCACTCCCTCCCCCTGCCCCCACCACCACCAACAAAAAAATGTCACCTTTTTCCTGTGCAATAGTGGTATTTTCTCTAATTTGTAAAATATATTTTTCCATACTGCAGGTGAAGATGTTTCTGTAAATGCAAACGCAAAGAATGGAGCCTCAAATTCCTGGAGAAGAGAGAATAGTCCATATGGTGAAGATGGAGCCAGGCCCAATGTGGAGAAGTGGCAAGCAGATCCCCAAGGTCCCCACCCATACCCAAATGCTGGCATTCCCCCTCAGCATTTTGAGGCTTGGCATGGACCTCCGATGAATAATCATCCAGGTGGTGTTTGGTATAGAGGACCTCCAGGAGGTCCTCCATATGGATCCCCTGTTCCTCCTGGGGCATTCCCTATGGAGCCATTTCATTTTTATCGCCCTCAGATCCCAGCTACTGCTCTTGCCAACCCACAGCCAGTTCCCCCACCGGGACCTGGACCAAGGGCACACCAACCGAAAAATGGGGATATGTATAGACCTCCTATGCCTGATGCTTATATGCGTCCAGGTATGCCAATTAGGCCGGGCTTTTATCCTGGTCCGGTGCCCTATGATGGATATTATGGGCATCCGATGGGCTACCGTAATTCTAATGAAAGAGATGTACCGTTTATGGGAGTGGCGGCTGGTCCCCCTGCTTATAACAGGTACTCAGGTCAAAAGGTTCATGATCCTGGCAGTTCCCATGCCAGATCCAGTGGATATGGTCCTAATGGAAAAGTATTGGCTTCAGATCAAGTGGAACCTGGTCATCCTCTTGATGCTCGAGGACCATACAAGGTTCTCTTAAAGCAGCAAGAATGTTGGGATGGAAAGGATGGAGAACAGAAGTGGGAAGACGGTGTAACGAATACATCACATGTTGAGAAAGGTGACCAACCAAGAGCATCATCATGGGAGAATGACTGGAGAGGAAATTACAGAAGAGATGAAGAGGGTCCAAAAAGAAAGGTGATTGGTGAAGAGGTTTCTTTTCAGGCATCTGATCATATTGGAGGTTCTTCTTTACCTGTCAAAGTCAAGTCACCTAGAAGTATGGGTAATGCCAAGGTATTTGATGACATTTCTGTGAAGAAGGTGGAACATGCAGCTTCTAGTTCGCCAGATGTCCCAGCTGCTCCAAAAGATTCCACCTTGATTCAGAAAATAGAGGGTTTAAATGCGAAGGCGCGCGCAACAGATGGAAGACATGATCTGAGACCTTTTTCCAATAGGGAGGAGCAGAAGAATATATCACAAGTTGTTAATGCTGAGGCTAATCATTCTGCAAAAGAAGCTGCTGCTGGTTCTTTACATTCTGGACGAAATAATGCCATCGAAATTAATAACCATGCTGTGCATGAAGTCAGTGTTTCTGCTGGAGATAAAAGCGTCGAAACAGCAGTTGCTGGTGGAACAGTTGTCTCCAGGTTGGTTTGTAATTTGCAGGTTTCTATTGGCAATGTCTGTCATTTCAGTGTTGGGGATATTCTGATGCACAGATTCGCAGGAGATCTACTCATGGCATGCATGGTAGAGGCGATCATCGTGGCAAAGGAAGATTTAATATACAAGAGGTTGATGGGTGGCGGAAGAAATCTCCAGTTGCAGACTCTTCAAGTGAGATGTCGACTACACACTCTGAGGGTTCTTCAAATGTTCACATGCAAGATCAAATACAGGAGGCTGCTGAAAAGCCTGGGTTGTGTCATCAAGGGAAGGATGAGGGGGAGTCTGTGCCACCCATATTTGATTCCGCTGATAGCCAGGCACAGGTAATTTGCTTTTTACTGTATGCCTGCTGGTTTTGTGTTTCAGAGATATTTCACATATTGGTTTTGGATTTTTTTTCCTTCAGCGTGCTAAGATGAAGGAACTAGCCAAGCAACGTGTCAGGCAACGTCAGAAAGAGGAGGAAGAACGGGCAAGGGACCAGAAGGCCAAGGCTCTTGTGAAATTGGAGGAGTTGAACAGGCGTATGCAAACAGGGGAAGGTTTAACTCAGAACTCAGAGGTTCTTCCCAGTTCTTCTATCCAGAATAAGCAAGAAGAATCGCAATGTCTGACTGAATCAGAAATGGTTGCTTGCAAACCGGGAGCATCAAGCTCTGCCTTGGTTTCTAGCTCAAGCTCGAATGATGTTGCAAAAATCAGTGAAAGTGCCAGCTCTGGTAGAGTTGAAAAATCCGCTGTTTTGTCCAATGAGCTCCCTCCAGAGAGACCAAAGAGTGCACACAAGGAACCTGTCAGGTTGCATAAGAATAATGGTGCTGATGTTGGAAAAAATGCCCCACAGGTATATGATGGTAGTGCTTCTAAGCAGAAGCGGGTGAGCTATAAGCAAAAGCAGAATGTTCTGTTGGAAAGAAATTCGACTGAGAAATTTGTTAGTAGTAGCACAATTGAGGGAGTGAAAGGCCATACCAATTTAATAGTTAACGATGCTGCATCTTCTGAGATTGTTTCTAATGAAGCTGCCCCTAGCTGTGAGTCAGGTTTGCCTGCCAACCCTAATGTCATGGTTGAGGCCTCTGCAAATCAAAGGAGGAGAAATAACAGGAGTGGCAAGAAGCACAAAGTGGAGGATGCATCATCTACGTCTGCCTTACCATCAATACCAACTGTGGTAATAACAGAAACAAATAGTATGAAATCTTCTGGTGAAAGTGATAAGACAAAGGCTTCTGAATCTGAATTGGAGCCCAACTCTGTTCAGTCAGTGTCAGATTCTAAAGATGCAAATCAATCTTCAGAGCTGCACTTATCTTCACCTAATGAAGAAAATCATGGAAGAGCAAATAACCAGTGGAAATCTCAGCATTCTCGTAGGCAGCCAAGAAGCATGCAAGGAAATAAGTCAGGGGAGAAATTCTACACCAATGATGCTGTTATCTGGGCACCTGTGCGGACTCAGAACAAAGTTGAGGTGACTGGTGAGGCCAGTGAGAAATCTATGGTTGAGGCTTCCTCTATGAAGAGTGACCATCAAGTTCAGAACAATTCAAGAAACAAGAGGGCCGAAATGGAGAGGTATGTTCCAAAGCCTGTAGCCAAAGAAATGGCTCAGCAAGCTAGTAGTCAACAAGTAGTGGCTCCTTCAGTTGATCAGAATACGCCACAAGAGATTGTTGGGATAGCAGATTCTGGGTCTCATGGTGCGGAAAGTTCCCAACCTACTGGTTTTGCTAATGTGAAGATAGGGGTTGCCATGGAATCGAAGAATGGGGATAATAGGTATAATAAACCGGGAAAAGTGCCTGGATCATGGCGCCAACGAGCTTCGTCTGATTCCACTGCTGTGCAAGGTTGGCAAGATGCACAGTCGTCAAATACTAGTAGGAATGTCCAAAAATCAATTGAGCATCCCCAACCCCATAAGCCTGATGTAAGCTCAGTGAAAGAGCTGCCCAAATATTATGATGAATACTCTGACGGCTGGAACATTCCTGAAATTTCTGACTCTGCTGTACCACTTACTGTTCCTGTTGTAAAAGATCAAGGAGTGTCGACGAGAGGAAAACGGCATCATCAGTTTAAGGGACAAAAAGTCATGGGAAATTATCATGATCATGACAAGAAGTTTAGTAGTGCAGATATGGACAAAAATCATGTTCAATCTTCGGTACCAGTGCCTGAGATGAGTCAATCTGACCTACCTTCTGCTTCTAAGGAACATCGAACTTCTCATTGGCAGCCAAAATCACATGCATTTTCAACTCCTAATCAACGAGGAAGCCGGTCTGATGGTGGTCAAAGTATAGGGGCTGAAGTTGGGAGGGCGAACAAAAAGGATCTCGCTCCCCAGGGTGGGTTGCCACTCGCAACTCAACTGGACAAGGTGACCAGTGAAGATCAGCCTCAGCATTCTCACTCTGCCTCCCAAACATCCAAAGTGGTAGAAGCGCCAAATGTTGGAAATCAAGAACCCAAGCGAGAAAGGAAGATATCATCAGTTAAAGGACGCCCCCACTCCCCAAACCAAAGTCCTAGTAGCCTGGTTGAAACTGCTTCTCCATTGAATATGGATATTCAAAATGAGCAACGCTTGCCATCAGGTTTCCGCAGAAATGGAAACCAGAGTAGCCGTTTTGGCAGAGGGCAAGAATCTCGTGGAGATTGGAGTCAATCTGGGCAAGACAACAAGCAGCAACATAACCAGCCTAGTAACCGGGAGAGGCAGAGACACAATTCGCATTATGAGTACCAGCCGGTTGGACCTTACAATAATAACAGAGCAAGCAACTTTGAAGGACCAAAAGATGCTCCGCCTAATAATGCAGGGGGAAAGTATAGGGAGAGGGGTCAGAGCCACTCAAGGCGTGGTGGGGGAAACTTCCATGGAAGGCCAATTGGCAATGTTTGAGCAGCAAATGGTGGTTATGCTTAGTGGAGATGATACCCCAGTTTGGTTTTTGTTGCCTGGTGAAATCACTCCTCCATGAAGTGTAGTGGCTCGATCCTCAAGTTTTCAGGTATACTAGTTAGTTAGGTCGTATTTTCAATTGTAGATATTAGCAAATGTTGTGAGCTCTGATGGGTGTGTGAATTTATCATCAATTCAGGGCTTAGGAGCAAAACAGAAGGTGCTAGGCAAAAGAAATAGTCAGTTCATTGGAGTTGGAGGTGGTGCTTGGATATGGATGATTTCTCACCTTATTTTTCAAAAAATGTATCTGATATGAACATTGTAATTTGTTCGCAATTGGTGTTTCTGTGGAACCTTTGACGTTTTCCTTGAGCCTTGTATTTAGTGATTATTATTCCTTTGCTCTAAATATGGAACACCATAGGGGGAATGAAGTAGTGAAGAAGTTTTCTGGTTCTCCCACTTCACCCTCATTATTCTCCGTTTTTCTGTGGCTTTGATATTTAGTTGGAGTATGAACTAGTTCGTCTTTTCTTTTAACAATTAGGCGGGAATAGATTCACTTTTATGTATATAACCTTTTTTCTCATGTGGAATGTTTTGCTTTTAGCCTGGGTCGACCCATGCATTTGTAACATATGGGCTGTATATTTTCTGGATGATTTAACGATCAACATGTTTGCTAATAATAATATAAAACCGAATTCTATCTCATTTTGATGACGAAGAAAAATTGAAACTGTTAGTTATATCAACGTGATGGTCTGGTAATGACACTATTCCTTATTATTGTAATATGTTTGCAAAATAAGCAGAATAATATTTTAATTATTCAATATATTGAAGGGGTAATTTAAAAAAAAATGATCTAAATTAGGAACGTTTTGAGAAATGATAATTATTTCAAAAAAATTTGGACTTAATCATTATAAATAAAGAGTTGGATACATTTTCTTCTTGTCGATCTAAGTTCCACAGTTGATAGTTCTCTTTTTGAGCTATTGATTGTTGTCATGTGGTGTTTACATGTAAATTATAAGAAAATTTATCATTTTCTAGAATTTGCTCTATATTTTAGGTCATGTTAAATTATAAAGTTTATTAGAAATTTCTAAAACTTATTAAAAGTGAAGAATGATTATTAATAATTTTAATATGTAATATATAAATATTATAATTTGTTAGATCATAAATTCTAAGGAATCACTAAATATAAAGGGTTGTGTTAAAATGGCAAGTCTAATTTTTTTTTTTTTTTTGTAATTGTCTAATTAAATTGTTAACTCATTGATTGGTTGTTAATTAGGTAATAAAAAGAACTTAGAAATTTGACTATTTTTTAATACATCTTTTTAATTTTGATTATTTTCGTAATTAGCTATTTATTATTTTAAAAGAACTGAATTTGTAATTTCTTGGATATTAAAGAAAAATCTTAAAATCCATTTTAATTACTAATTACTAATTGCAGCAAAGCCTTGGCATGTCGAAACCAAACGGGCGGGCCTGGCGGTGAAACCCGAGATGATAACGTGTGACCGTAAGGGCGATGGTAGAAAACGGGTTAGTTGATAGAAGCCAGTAATTTGTTTTTAGTTATTTATTCTGTGTTAGCTTTGCCTTACGTCAGCAGTTACCTCTGGTTTCTGTTGGCTTATGTCCATTTTTTTTTAATTATCTATTTGTCTATCTGTCTATCTACAGTAAAATCGTTTCAGGAGGACCTCTCTATCCTATAAAAACCCTAAATTCATCTTTTAAACTTTCTCTATCCATTTCCTTTCTCTTCCATTACCCAATTATAGCTTCATTCCTTCTCTAAGGCTCATGATTTCATTTATACAGGTAAATTTCTTATTTTCAGCTTCAACTTTTTATTCTAAGCTTCTTTTTTTTTAAATTTATTTTGGTTCTGTAAGTGGGTAATACCGTTGGTTTCTTAGGAGAATTGAGAAAGGACTGTTGATACTGAATTGAAGGCTTGGATTCTTTGTTGTTTTGGTTTTTTTGTGTCTTTTTTCTATAGTGATGAGTAAATTTATCTACTTTGACGAGATGCCTTGGGTGAACTTTCAGCTTGGTCCTCCTTATGGTTGTTGAGAAAACCAAGGAAAAGGAAGATAAGGGTAAAAAAAAGTGTGAATTATTATTTTTCATTTTTTAGGGCTTAAGGATATGAAAAGTTGGGCTTAAGCAAGGACTGTTGAGCTTCTTGTGAATACTTTGATAAAATACAATAATTCTTCAAGTACAGTGTTGGTAACACTAGGTTTTTTACGCCATAACCAATTGGGAAAACGTAGTTTTTGTTAAAAAAAAAACTCCCATATGGTCCACTATCTTGATGTCTTTGCTGAGATTGGCATCGTAAGTGTCATTGCGGAAAAACAAGTGCTCATCATGTGGCCGTTTGTTGAATTAGGTACTATTAAGTAAATGATCCGGTGCTTTGGGTGGAGACAATGGTATTGGTAACCCATCAATTGCAGGTAAGCCCGTTAATTTGGTTTTTTTTTTCATGCATCTGTTTAATAATTTTTTTTTCCTACTTTTATGTGTCCTACTGTTAGGGGAAATTTGTATATGTTTCTGGAATGTGCTGGCACATACTTTTTGGTAATTGTATTGCTTCAAAAACGTTGGATTCCTGTTTTGCGGTTACTAACGTTGGAATTGATGTTTGATGCTTGGAGAATGATATTAACCCATTTTCTATCCCTCTTACATGATAGTAGTTGATTTTGGAAGCTATATTTTATATATTATATGTATAGGATATATTCTCTGTTTTGCTGGTGTTATAACTTTCTGAATTTAGCGTCTGATTAACATGTTAGGTCTCTGTGTCTAAGTTTAAATAAATTTAAAGATTTTTGCTTCTCTTATATGTCAAATTTTCTATCAGTTGCAATACTTCAGCTGGAAAAACTAAAAGTATCTGTTTTAAATTGAGCATGCTGGAACATTTGAGCTTTTATATGTTTCTGAGTGCCAACTGTTTCAGCTTGCCCCTTCAGCTGGTTATTTTCTCTTAATTTTATGTCTTCATCTCTGAATTTCTAGTTAATTATTTGAGGTGATGCACGTTGTCATGGAAGCAACGTAGTTTGACTTTCTATGCTGTTGCAGTGTGGCATTTCATGTCCATTGAAAGTTCCCATTTAGGTGTGGTACTACTAGAATTGAGATTATGAGTTTCTTTTTGTATGTCTGAACTTGTAGAGTTTCGTTTTTATCACATTTCAGGGTTCATATGTAGCATTTCCCTCAAAGCGTTTGGCATGGAGTAAAGGGTTGACATTGAGTCGACATGTAACAACAGTTCATTTGGTTGGAAAAATAGACACGTGTTCGTTATTAAAGCGCAATTTTTGTTTAAGGTGAGAAAAATCCTTCTTAAGTATGCAATTGTCATCTTATTTTGTTTGAGCATGTTTACGTTATTGTCGGCTATTTATCTCTTGGTAGCTGTGATCTGGTTTTCATGAAAAGTGGGATCTCTATGCTGAGACTTCTTGTAGCCATTTTAGTTCTATTTCAGTTTCATTATATATATTAGGTCTGATAGCAAAGCTAATTTTCTGCAGTTACATGTCTCATGTCCTCTGTCTGTCAATGTTTGTGTTTAAGCATGAGTACAAGCTGTTAAATCCTTGGAGGTGGAATTTTATTTATTTTTTATTTTTTAATTGTCTAATTATTATTGTTCTTTTTAAGGGAAGGGGGGATGAAGCTATATTCCGGTGTCTTGGATTGCTGTTATGCTTTTCTGGATTTCTGTGTAAATATTTTGTTGTCTCCTTGCGCTAGTAGTATTAGGGCTATGGTCCTTGAACTCCTCTCTTTTATCTTATGTATCTTATCTTGTAAGGTTAGATTCTGATAATTTTTTTGTGCAGTGTAGGGGCTTCTCGTGTTTGTGGAGTGAAAGTAAAATCTGTGAAAATTTCAGCCTTTAAAGGAAGTGCCCAAAATGATGAATCAGGAGGCAGGGGAAATGGATCAAAGATTCCCAAAAACTCTGTTAAACTTTCTTATATTCCAAAAGAGAGTGAGGAGACTATAGCAGAATCTTCGAAGGCACATAATGTTCCCCTTCCATATGCTTCTGAGACAAAAGAAACTATTGCAGGATCCCCTACTATTCGCAAATTATTTAAAAAATGGTTGACAATGTTGCAGACGCAACCACAGAGCCAAGAGGTAGATGGAGTTCTAGGAGAAGGGTCCCCTCCAAGGGAGATGTCAGAAACTAAAATCGAGATGGAGAGCAGGGGGAGAGGTGAGGTTCTAAGGACAGTTTGGGGCCACTTTTGGGATCTGGATGCAACAATAAAGATGCCACTACTGATATTGTAAGTATAATGGTTTGTTCTTGAAATTCTCTCTCTTGGTGGTCTGCATGATTTGCTAAGTACTTTTTTTCTTTTAGGAATATATTAGGTGGATTCTTTTTGATATAGCATAAAAGTTACCAAGTAGAAGACAAGGATGAAGCAGTATAACATTTATATTTTGCTTTGTGCAATTCTTTGCTGAGTCTAAATTGTTTTTGGTTTTGTTTTTGTTGACAGATAATGATAGTTCTTCACTTTAGCCGCATTGCTCTATTTTTTTCTTTCCACACATGATATATAATTTATACTTTGGATGCCAGTTTGGGTTAATAATGCTTCAATCTATTATTTACTTTGAGCTGAGAACAAAATAGTCTGACATCTTGTTCTCCGGACTCACTGGTTTTCAAACTTTTGTAACTGAAAATTTGAATCAGAGCATTGCTTTCCTAAGAAAAAGAGTCAAAGAACATAATAACCAAAATCTTCACTGTTTCTGACTTTCAATACTGGTACCTTCATCATCAACTGCAGTCCACACATATGCAAGCCTTTCGGCAAGACTGACAGAAGTGTTGTTCAATCCATTTTCTAAAAAAATGATATATTTATGCCAACTTAAACTAACTTTGGAACAATTAGTTATTTTATTTTGGATAGTATGTCCACATGACAATGTTTTGCAGATACATTCTGACTATGATTGCATTGCTGTATTTGCAGTGTCCCTTGGTACCTGGCTGTTAGTGTCATTTATGGGGTTGAAATTTTGAAGGAATTGACTCCTTTATGGGTGTTTGGGCCTATAATTGTTGCAGTTTATATCAAGATGCTTCGATGGTTGTGTGCACTCTATGTTTTCTGTTTCAAGCAGACAGTTAAAGTAGTTAAGAATTTGCCAACTTACTACGGGGTAGCTTCTAACTATATTGCACAGGGGAAGCTCAAAGAAGATGTTCGAGCTCGTCTCTGGCAACCTTTGATGCACTTTAAGAACTCGGGTTACAAAGAGCTACTTAGAAATTTTCAAGAGTGGATGATGGAGAGGTTCCTGGATTATGTGGAATCAATATGGCCCCTTTATTGTAGAACCATTAGGTTTTTAAAGAGGGCTAATCTGATATAGGTTTGATTGGCTTGAAAATCTTAGCTGAGTAGTAAGGATTGAAATTAGGGTTTTCTCTGAAAGTGTCTCGAAGGTTGAAAATTTTGAAACAGAGCTGTATACCCCATTTTAGAACGGGGAAGGGGGAGGTTGGGTGATTCAAATCCTAGGCAAGTCAAGGATTGGGAAAAGGGAGTTGTCTGATTTGTGTAATTTTTTGTAAGGCGATGTTTTATTATTGATTGAGGCTTATTATTTTGTTTCTTTTCCTCTTTTAGTTGTAACTGAGGTTCTATAAATTGAATGAAGGTTTACTCAATCCGAGTCATTGATAACATTTTGCTATTCAAAATATCGATTCATTTTGCAGACTGCTACTGGAAGATGGAATAGAACACCTTTACAGGGATCATTTATCATTTTGTTGAGAGCAGAGTACAATGCTCAATTGGAAATTAGCGTGCATTTTTTGGCCGACTGTATGGCCTCGAAAACTTTTGAATCACCGTGGTTTGCCTCATCTTAATTAGTGCCAAGTTAAGGCGAATTAGCTCTGCCCTTCTTGGCTTGCTATAGGGTTTCTTCGTCTGTAACTGATCAATGCATTGCAGGATCACTCAATCAAAGTACCATTACGAATTCTGAAGTTGTTAGTTAGGAATGTGTTTAAATATTTTTAAGAATTTGTTTAAATACTTTTAATCTATAATCTTTATTAAAGAGTATATTTGACTCCATTGGATCCCTTCCAAGTCATTTTGACTATCCTTTATCTCGCAAGTCATTGAGTCATTGACAATCAAGTTTCTGAACTGGTCAAGTTGTTTTGATTTTTAATAGATTAAATACATATTTTTTATTATCTAATCAACGTTCAATTTTAAAAATAAAGAAAATATTTCTTAATAAGTTGCAATTAGTGATATTTTTATTTATTTATTAGCTAATCAAGTTTAATTTTAAAGATAAAAATATTTTTTTTGGTAAGTTGCAAACATAATGATTTGGAATGAGACTGAAAGGCCCATACAAGACGTAAAATTGCCATGTCCAGTTGCAAACATAAGTTGCAGACAAGAAGACAAACAAAAACAAGATGAGCAACGAGTGAGACTGAGAGGCCCATATAAGACGTAAAATTGACCAAAAATCACTCACGCTCATAAATACATTTGCAAACATGCCGCCTTTAAACCCATAACCTCAGCTTTCCCGAATTCCTAAAATTTCCCACCATTTCCTTCCTCTTTACTCCAAATTTCTCGAATGCCCACCTCCAATTCAAATGGGTGTCCTTTAAAATCCACCAAACGCTCCCTTTAAGTTTATAATACTCTCCTTTGCTTGTCATTTTGGCCTTCATATCATTCGTAGTTATGGCTGCTGCTAAGTTTATTTCTCCGTTCTCTTGTGTGGGCAATTCTCTTTTTCCTCCTTCTGAGCCCAGAATTTTTTCCAAGGTATGTTTTCTCTTCCATCTGTTTCCCTCCTCTCTGTTGTTGTTATCTTTTCGTTGGACGGTATTTTATGGATTCCTATAGAAATGTAATATCTTTTACTTTGTCTAAGAATACTCGGTATCTGCAATTTTTCATTGAGATTACATTGCCGCTTCAGTTTGAATAAACTGCCAATTGTTCTAGGTCATAGTTTAACCATACAAATCCTTACATCAATGCATTGATGAAGTTGTACTAAACTTCTTGTGTTTAGCAATCTTAGCCCTTGTTGTTCTTTACTAACCTTACTCATGGATTTTGAATGTTTTAGTGCTCTTATATGTATATCATAATAATAGTTTGTGTTGGCCAAATGATTTGGCCCGATATTTTATTGGTGTTTCTTCCCCTCATTGCATTATTCATGCTATATTTTGTTTTGAAAGATATCTCCTTTGTGAAATTTTCCCGTCATTCATTAGTTTAACTGTATTCTAAGGAAGTATCAAGTAGCTGAAATGACTTAAGAGCTTATAGGTTTGAATAGAGTGTATACAGTTTTCCGGTTTTTAATAGTGAGCACAGTGATATAATTAACCGTATGTCGCCCATCAGATTCTACCTTTTTATTTTATTTTATTCTTTCAGTGGCTTTCTATTTAAGTCTTGTATAATTTCTTCCATTGGGCTACTTGCTTACATTCTATACATCAGGGAATTTTTGTATTCAAAATGTCTCATTAGCTCAAAAGCTTGCTCCTCATTTTCTGATCTTGCAACTCTCATGCTTTGATATCTAGATGACATTGTCACAGAGACCATATGATAGGCTGCAATATGATGTTCTACAGCTTCAAAATTCTAAAGGTAGCTCTCAGGACCTGTTCAATAATTTTCAAAGCTCTAGAACTATGTTTTTAAGCTGTATTACGAGCTTCACTTTGATTTGCCCCTCAAAGACCTTACTGATAATAGCAGTTACGTCTTTATGCTTTATTTTCCCGTTACCAATACAGCAATTTGGTTGCATTATATTTTTTAAGGTGTTGAGGTTTGGTTTTACTTTGTGGTTCAAACTTCTGCTTTAATCATTCTTAACATATTTTCTTTATGATATGGTTAATAGTCAAGTCATGCCACTTCGTATACAGACAGCTGAAGTTGCAGGGAAGGTTTCAAAAGAGGCAAAATGTACAATATGCTGTTTCTGAAGATCAGTCACAGCACATTGAGCTCACTCCAGATGCTTCAGAACAAGTCAATCAGCATCCTAATTCGGAAAATCTCTCTTTGGCTGAAACTTCATTTATCCATTATGAGGGAAATGATGGAAAACCAGGTTTAATTTCATTTTACAATCGCCCATATAAAAGAGAGGATGAGATCAGAGTATCAAATGTGCAAAGGAGTCAGAGCAGCCTAGTATGGTTTGTA
The DNA here is from genome assembly GCA_026212285.1 of Bursera cuneata. NCBI lineage: Eukaryota > Viridiplantae > Streptophyta > Magnoliopsida > Sapindales > Burseraceae > Bursera > Bursera cuneata. The sequence continues at coordinate 63,694 of JANLJB010005658.1, forward strand.
GGTCCTGCAGTCCTTGTGGCCTCTTTTATTTTCCCCTCACTTTACTTGCGCAGAATAATCTCCATGGTATTTGAGGACTCTCTGCTGACAGGTGAGTGAACTCTGTTGCTGGGTGTTCTCCTTCTTTTTTTTTTTTAAAAAAAAAAAAAAATTCCCCTTCTTCTCAGAGGCATTGAAAATATAAATTTGAAGGTTCCAGAAAAAAAAAAGAAAATTAGACAGGTCACTAGGTCTTTTGGAGGATGGGTGGTTGGTTTTTTACTTTCTCTGGTTATCTTGTTTTAAGAATCTACGGATCACTTTGTGTCTGCTGCTACCCAAATTTTAGTTGATTGTAGGTAAGCTCACTGTTTAGTTGGTTACAACTCCATCAGAAGATGATTACTGATACAGTTAACTGTTAAAATGAGAGATTAAGAATACTGGCAAAGGACATTGATGCTGGGCAAGTTTTGAAGGATGCCTTGAGTTCCACCGAGCATTAAGGTTTCTGAAACTAGGTGGATGGCCCTGGCATGATTGAATGGTATCTGCTGTAGAGAAATTGGGTAGGAAATCCTGAAGATGATTTGCAAAGATGGAAGAATTCAAGTTGGAGAATGGGGTAATGTTACAGATGAAATATATGGAATGGAGGGCAATAATCTGTAAGAAGATTTGCGTTAGTATCAAAGATATATATGAAATATAAAGAACTACTATCGGATGTACCAAGCAGGGTGGAGAGAGAAAAGAGTTTCTGCTGATAATGCAACTCTTTGGTTACAAGGATAGTGTTAGCAGCTTGAAGGATTGCTGTTATGAAATCTTGAACCCTGCTTATTCAATATTATTTTTGCATTTCTGTTTGTTTTCTGACTGGAAATTATTTGTTTCCGCCTCTAAATTCTTTGTCTTTCATCTGCAGATTTCCTGATATTGTTCTTCACAGAAGCTCTCTTCTACTGCGGTGTTGCGGTTTTTCTTATTCTAATCGACCATCTCAGAAGGCCTGTTGGGCTAGATGCTGCCACAAATGACAATAGGACCCTGACTTCTCAATTAGGTCATAGGATCTCTTCTGTTGCTGCCCTGGTTCTCAGTCTAATAATCCCTATGGTGACAATGGGCTTTGTCTGGCCATGGACTGGCCCTGCAGCTTCTGCTACTCTTGCTCCATACCTTGTTGGTATTGTTGTCCAGTTCGCATTTGAGCAGTATGCAAGATATCGGAAGTCACCTTCGTGGCCTGTAATTCCAATTATTTTTCAAGTAAGTGCCTGATGCCTTATATCTAGTTACTTCCCTTCTTGAAACATATGTCCAGTTAAGAGAGAGCTGAAAGAAAATTGAATTCTATCCTGTAATATATATAGAGAGTTAACTCTTTGCACTAAAAAGTTGATAGGTGTTTATAAAATTTCTTTTTTCTACCAACTTGAGTTTATTAAAAGATAAAGTTATGTGAACTCATATAAACTCATAGTACTAGGAATTAACCCTTCGAAGAGTTGAGGTATGGACTTTAAAAATAAATGGGGATGTCTTTATTCATGGATTGGCAAAACGGCTCAAACTCAGACTGTTTGTTATCAATCGTTTTCTGCTTTTGGCTGGGTAATTAGTGCTCCATTTAAAATTATGACAGAGATGTTGAGGACGGAGCTGATATGAATTTTAATTTGGCTTTGTTGCATATTAATTGAAGAGATTTTTTTTTTTTGGTCTTCACAGGTGTATAGATTGCACCAATTGAATAGAGCAGCACAACTGGTAACAGCCTTGTCATTTACAGTTAGAGGAGCTGAAGTGACCTCACACAACTTGGCAATAAACAAATCTTTGGGTGCACTATTGAATGTCCTTCAGCTCCTTGGAGTTATCTGTATTTGGTCCCTCTCAAGCTTCCTGATGAGGTTTTTCCCTCCCGCTGCTACAACTACACAGTGAAGCATGAACTCAACTTTAGGAGTGATCTTGCTTTACAGAGTAAGCTGCACCTTGGTCTTATTCAGATATCTTAAAAGAACGTTGGGGTCTGACTCTTCTTGGTTTGATTCTGAGCTGCTGAGTATTGAAACTGGGGTCATCAAAGCATCCAAGTTTTGTGAAAGATTCTAAAAGGTTGTTGCAGGATTATTTTGATGAAGATGCTAAAAGCTGGAGGAAAAGAATGAGTGACTGCTGTGCTGCAATTTCTGAAGGTTTATGTTTGCCAGGACTTATTTTTGACTTCATGATGGAACGCTGGACAACATTTTATTTTTGCCAACATCTATTCTCACTTGTAAATTTATACTTATCCTTAGAATGGTTAAAAACATGTGGACTGCTAAAGTAGCATCCAGCCTTCATTTAGTACCAATTTATTTACTGAATTGTGTATCCAAATAAATCATGAAATTTTTTTTACTGTAAATATCCTTTAGTTGGACTTATACTTTGCTGAATCCAGCGGTGAAGCTCCTTTAGACAGAGTGTTATGTTCACTTTTCTGCTAAATTAAAGTGGTTAATCAAAGGCGTATTTTTCACTTTCACCATATTTGCACTAATTTTGTCAACTTTTTTGGGTCTACACCCGAAACATCTCCCTCCGGAAACTTTCGAAGAATGACAGGTGCATATCCATTTCTCAAAACGTACCATTTGATCCAAATTCATAGAATGTTTCAAAAATCATTTTTATTAGACAAGCACAAACTTTTCAAAAGTGAAATTATTCTCTGACAGGTTACTCCAATATTGTCCTTGCCCCACAGACCAAAAATTTGTCCTAATAGATTACCCTAATTCACTCTTTTGGGAAAATGAAGCAACAAGACTTGATTGACGGAGGGCGTGCTGCCCTCCACTTATAGTCTTTGATATTTCCTTTCAGTGGTCACAGCCTAACTGGCGTTTGAGGCGTTAAAGAAGAGTTGGTTACCAAAACAAAAGCATAAGTTTAGAACCGAAGTTAGCACACCAAAGTCAGTATCGTACAAAGAATCGGATTGGTTGGCACCAGTTCGCAAGGTTGACGTGTTCACTTGAAAGTGTCATCCAACAGCCTGCTTTATCTGCCTTTCTAAGCAACAATCTTCCAATTTTTCACCTGAAAATGGTTATTTTCGTCACTTCCTAATGGGTCATATTAACATTTTTACTGCGAATAAAATCTCTAGGAAGCAAATTTTCTTTTAAAATTATACTTTTTCATACATGGTTCCATTATTATTATTTTCATGTCAATAATGTACCTTCTTCTTTGGCTCTATAATACGTCTGTTATGGTTGTCTTTTGACCTTACAGTGGGATGATATGTTAAACAAACAAAACTGTCCTCTACTTCTGTTTAAATTTCAAGAGTAGGTAGTACTTTGATCGCATTCTTACTTCCAAGTTGAAGTTCAGACAAGAAGACACTCAGATTAGGTTGATGAAAAAATTCTCTTAAACTGATATTTTAGTCTTAAAAGGTTATGTAACATTTCATATAAACTAATCACAAGATAGCTTGTCATTTTCAGGGTACATTCAAAGAGAATGTGTAAAGTTATTTCAGTATCGAATTTGATTGCACAAGAGAAAGCTTGAAGATGCCTTTGACATAGTCTCAACAAACATGTTGCATGTGGGGAAAGACTGTAAGAAAAAGTAAAAAGTAGAAAGCACTTGCCTGGTAACCAAACAAATGGTCCAGGTGGTTAAGTAGTTTGTTTCCTTGTCGAGGTTTTTTTGTGAACACTGAATTTATTTACGTTGGTTAGTTAACTCTGCTTGCAGCGGTGAAAGATGGAAAGGTTCTACTTAAAGCTCAGAAATCCCGAGTCTGCATATCTATCAAAGACGATTAATTGATGACGAAGTGAACCTATTTGTCCTCACTTGTTTGGGTTTTCCTTTCAGCAGAATCTTCTATTTTATTTTCTATTCAGAAGATTCCTCTCAATATACTGAGGCTCTCTTTCTTTACTAGATTTAATTAGATCTAATGCCCCAATGAATTTCTTAGATGCATAACACCAAAACTCACATGGTCTTGGCCCAATAATGTGTTCAATACGATTATTAAAGCTGATCTTTACCGTAAAATGCATTGTGGTTGTTTCTGTCTCTTTGTTTTCTTGCTGTATTTAAATTGGTATTAGGTGGTTTAGGTTGAGGAGAGGAAATACTTATCATCTGAAGTCTCAACCATATATAAAAATTTATACTGTATAGTTTAGAAAACAAGCGAATTTTGAAGGGTCAATCACATATAGAAAGTAAAAGAAACATCTCCTAAGCACTCTGAAATTTATGCTTTCAGACCAAAGGAAAGCCGAACTTGGCTATAAGTTATATGCTTTCAGATTTCAATTTTCTTTTCATCTTATGATTTACATCGTGTTTCACTAGCAGGCCCATAGATCTACATCAGGGAAATTATTAACCCAACTGGACCATGGAGGATGCATGCTTATGGTCCTTGACAGCATCATACAATTTGAGTAATATAATGGGTTTATACCAAAACAGTTGACAACAAGGTTGAGGTAAATTTGACATCTCTGGCTCTTGAAAAGTCAAATCCTACTTAATCTTTTGGAACATATCTAATGGATTCTCATAAATTCTACTGAATATGACACAGAAGTCTGTAATAATACGTTTCAGATATATCAATCCAATCTAAATTTGACACTAGTTGAGACTAGAGAGGTCCACTTTCATACAAGTGGGTCTACCTTTTTTCTTCTCTTCTTTCAACAATAGCCATCACTCTTTCTTATCTCCATACACTTCCCCATCCCACAAGATATAAAAACATATGCTTCAATATTTCATTATTGCCTTGAGAAGAAAAGGAGGAAAAAAACGCCTTAACTTTATCAGATATAGGAAAAACAAACTACGGCTGTCTTTTGATAATTTGTGGTAATTAAAGCCTTAAAGCAACTTAAAGCTCATTAAACTGTTGATGCACCATTATTTAATAAACTTTACTTTCAACATCATTAGCAGTCTTACTATATAAACTCCAATCTTTTATGATCAAAACAGTTCAAACCTGGGTGATTCTTTCATTCAAATTCCCTCCTTAACTCCTATTTATTGCATCTCTTGTTATCTCAAGTTTTTGCTGCTGGTTCTTGTTAGTTTCATGAACTTCTCTTGCTTGTTCGGTTGTTCTTGCCTCTTGCATTCACCATGGGATAAAGCTTCCTCACCAGTAATGAAACTGAATCTTTGAAATCGTGTGTCTGATGCTTTGATTTAAAATTTTATCCTTTTCATGCATCTCGAAATGGGTAGTGTTCATATGCCTCATTTCCTTCTGCTTTCCATCACACTTATTGCTTCTCTTGCTGTTACTCTTGGAGAAGACACAACAGACTCATTCTGGCTTCTTAGAATCAAACAGGAACTAGTTGATCATGCAGGTGTTCTTGACAACTGGTCTCCAGGAGCTGATATATGCAGCTGGAACGGAATAACATGCTCATATGATCAACATGTTGTAGGCCTCAATCTTTCGGGCTCAGGACTATCAGGCTCCATCTCGAGTGAGTTCTTGCATCTCACTTCACTTCAGACGCTAGATTTATCCTCAAATTCCCTCACTGGCTCAATTCCTTTTGAGCTTGGACAGCTTCAAAACCTCAGTATACTGCTTCTTTATTCAAACTCCCTCTCTGGTAAGATTCCTCCAGAGATGGGTCTTTTGAATGGGTTGCAAGTCCTTAGACTAGGAGACAATGCATTATGGGGTGAAATTCCAGCAAACATTGGAAACTTGACAGAGTTGAGAGTGTTAGGTCTTGCATACTGCCAGTTTAATGGAAGCATTCCTGTAGAGATTGGTAATTTGAAGCATTTGACGTCTCTTGACTTGCAAAACAACAGACTTACTGGCGTCATTCCAGAAGCAATTTATGGATGCGAAGAGCTTCAAAATTTTGCAGCATCAAACAATCTGCTAGAAGGAGGTATCCCTTCTTCAATTGGTTTGCTTAAATCTCTTCAAATTCTTAACTTGGCCAACAACAGCCTTTCTGGAGCAATTCCTACTGAGTTGAGTCATCTCTTGAATTTGAGGTACCTGAATTTGCTTGGGAATCGATTCAATGGAGAAATTCCTTCGGAGGTTAACCGGTTGATTCAGCTAAGGATGCTTGACTTGTCACGAAACAACCTCTCAGGGAACATAAGCCTTCGTAATACTCGATTAAAGAATCTTAAAACTCTGGTTCTGTCTGATAATGCTTTGACAGGTAGCATTCCGGTCAACTTCTGCCTTAACAATTCGAATTTGCAGCAACTTATTCTAGCTCGAAATGAGCTCTCCGGTGGATTCCCTTCGGTGCTATTTAGCTGCTCATCAATCCAACAATTAGACCTTTCGGGTAACAGTTTTGAAGGACAGATACCGCCTAGGCTAGCCGAGCTGGAGAACCTTATAGATCTTGCACTTAATAATAACAGCTTTACAGGAAGTTTGCCTCCTGAAATTGGAAACGTGAGTACATTGGTAAATCTTTTCCTTTTTGACAACAAGATCACTGGTAGAATTCCAGAGGAAATTGGCAAGTTACAGAGGTTGAGTATTATCTACCTCTACGATAACCAGATGTCAGGAACTATACCGAGAGAGTTAACAAACTGCTCCAGCTTAACTGCAATTGACTTCTTTGGAAATCATTTTACAGGTTTCATTCCTGAGACAATTGGGAAGCTTAAAAAACTTGTGATTCTTCAACTGAGACAGAATGACTTATCAGGTCCTATCCCGGCAAGCTTGGGCTACTGCAAGAGCCTGCAGTTACTGACCTTGGCTGATAACAAACTCTCAGGATCATTGCCACCCACGTTCAGATTCCTTTCAGACCTGAGGCTCATTACTCTCTACAACAACTCTTTTGAAGGTCCCCTTCCTGCACCTCTCTACCTGCTCAAAAACCTCAGAATAATAAATTTGTCACACAATAGATTTAGTGGCACCATCTTTCCTCTCACTGGTTCAAATTCTCTGACAGCTTTGGACTTGACAAATAACAGTTTCGCAGGTCCCATTCCTTCCCAACTAGCCATGTCAAGAAACCTTAGCCGTCTTCGCCTTGCACACAATCATCTTACTGGCAACATTCCTTCTGAATTTGTCCAACTTACTGAGCTCAACTTTCTTGATTTATCCTTTAACAATTTCACGGGCGAATTAGAACCTCAGCTATCAAACTGTAAAAAACTTGGACATCTCCTGCTTAACAATAACCAACTTACTGGAAAATTGCCTCCTTGGCTTGGTAGCTTCCAGGAAATTGGTGAGCTCGATCTTTCCTCCAATAACTTCCATGGAGCAATCCCAGCTGAGATTGGAAACTGTTCAGGATTACTGAAGCTTTCTCTCCGTGGCAACAACCTCTCTGGCGAGATCCCACCAGAGATCGGTGATCTCACTTCTCTCAATGTTCTTAATTTGCAAAAAAACAACCTTTCAGGTAAAATTCCTTCAACAATCCAGCAGTGCAGGAAACTATATGAACTGAGGCTTGCGGAGAATTTCTTAACCGGTTCAATACCTCTTGAACTAGGAAGGCTGACTGAACTACAGGTGATCTTGGATTTGAGTAAAAATTTTTTGTCTGGTGAGATTCCATCTTCTCTTGGAGATCTTTTGAAGTTAGAGAGATTAAACCTCTCTTCCAATCAACTCCAAGGAGCAGTCCCGTCTTCACTTGGAAAGCTAACCAGCCTTCACGTGTTAAACCTGTCAAATAATCTTCTCCAAGGCCAACTTCCTTCACCCTTTTCGGGATTCCCACTTAGCTCTTTCTTGGGCAATGTGAAGCTCTGCGGCCCACCATTAGCATCCTGCTTGGACTCGGCAGGTCAGGGGGAAAGAAAGCTGTCAAACTCTGAAGTTGTATGTATTATCGTGGTCATTGTCTTTACTTCTACAGTGATATGCCTGATTATGCTTTATATCATGCTTAGAATGTGGTTAAATTGGAGAAAAGTCTCCATTTCAAACTCAGAGAGTGGTGGAAGTGAACAGAAGAGATCAGAAGAAGAGAAATGGGTGTGCGGAGATGAGAAAAGAAGGAATGGTGAGTACTGGAGAATGAAGTCCATGGCATTGGTTCCTTCAGAAGATGAACAAATTCCTACACCATGCTTTGTCCACTTCAAAGTGGAGAAAGAAGCATTGGATGATACCTTGGTCTGAGAAGATGTTGTTGCTTCTTATTTTTCGTTTTATTTTCCATTTTCCCTCTTGGTAGGGTTGTAAAATTCCCTCCCTCTTTCCACTTCTTTTACTGTTCTTTCTCCAAAGTATGGTCCAGGGCCTACAGAAGAAGTTGAAAACTCAAAGTTCCGAGTGTACATATTTGTTGTTTTATAGAGGCTAAAGAGAAAAACGAGCACTTACTGTAGATGTTTTAATAAAGAATCTTGAGCTATCTTTTCTTTTTTTTCTCAGATAAGACATTGGTTGAAACTTTTGCTCCTGTAGATTCATTTATTAACAAGGCAGCAAAATTCATGAATTTTTTCAATAATCTAATTAGAACAGCAGAAGATCCTTGTACCCCTTGTAAGTTCTTAGGACTGTAGAACAAGTAGTATATTTCTTTATTTGCACTTTTGGAGTACAAATGAAAATTAACCACCCGAAATTTCCATTGAGAAACAAATACAAGGCTGAGGAACATCACTCTATGGCACACTTCAGACAGAAGTAAAGTCAATATGGATTCACCTCATTCACTCAAGAAAATATATATAAAATTAAAAAAAAAAATGAATTTTCAATCACACAAGTGATCTTTGAAGAAGAACCATCAGTAGCTTCCGTTGAAGGGAAGCTTGGGGACTAGGGAGTGTCTCCTGCTTTTCACTAACGAAATTTTCTAGTAAACAACTTCTTTAACTCTTTCTGAAACACATCCTGTTGTTTCCTTCGCAATTTTTTGTGGATGGCGAGAAGGGCTTGCTATTCCGGGAAACCCAATGAAAGAAAGCCTTTCAGTAGTAAAGTGGAAGATGATTAACGGAGATATCTTGGAAGCCCCCCAGGGCTTAGTTTCGTTGGGTAAGATGGGTATTTTTTTTAATAATTTAATCAACTGTTATTTTATTTGACTGATCCACAGGTTAAAGCCACTCAATTGGTATTTTTTTAATTTATAATATAAATTTTTGACTCAACAATTAAAGAAAACATTTAACTACATTTAATCATAGCTCCACACTAAACCTGTTAAAAAACAAACCTGATTAATTCTCCTCATTTCTCTTTTTTGTATCTTAAATTCATTTCATCTCCATGATTTAAAGAATATAAATTTACAATGTCTAAAATTTTCTTTACATGTAACTGTTCCGTGAATTAAAGCATATACAATATCACTCGTTAGAAAATTATTAAAAACATTAAAAAAGAAGCCGTCTTGGTAAAAGAAGCATATTATTATTATTATTATTATTATTTATTTTTGGTTTAGAAAACTGTTTTGATCTCAAATGAGCCCAACGATAAGAAGACACCCGAATGCCTCCTAAAAAGGTGAGGTGACAAGTCCATCACGACAAGATTGTTCTGTTGTGGAGATGATATTTGAAGGTGTGGACACATTTTGAGATGGCATTTTCAAAGTTGTGCTCATTCGTGATCTTGCTTTCAGTCCTTGGAATCGCGTTTGCGTACACTACATTTAAATGACCGTTAAATGGTCTATTTTCAGCTTTATTTCTTCTCAATGTCTATGATGAAACTACTGCCCCACCACCGAAAGCCCTGCCCTTTCCGTCATATTTTTATCAACTTTCCCATTTTCAGAAAAGGATAAAAGCCTTACCATTCCATTGAGTTTCACCCAGTGGTAAAAAAAGATCAAACGTGAAATCTCTTTTATAAATATAACACACACACAAAAACGTATTTCCTCTGTATTCATGAGACGCTTATTGAAACCAAATCTGAGTTTCCATTTGGAAAAGACAAACATAGATTCAAGTGCATATGGGATCGAGCAAATGTATGCTGTTAAACACTAAATAGGTTTATGCATCTGGAAGAAAATAACATCAACCCTTTCAGAAACAGCTAAAGCAAAGATTAATTTATGCAAAATATGGCCGCACTGCCCACATCATGTCGCATGCGGATGGAAGTTTTTTGCACGTATACATCCATCATATACATCAGATATTTAAATTTGTTTATTCAATAAAACACACATGACATGCAAGTAAGCATATATTTACATAAAATTCAAACGCTTAAGAAACTTATCCTGATCATGATATATATAATACGATTACGACCCTCACCCTCTTGATCAACTTTACAAATAAGGAAAGAACAAAGTTCGAAAAAGATATATAGCTAAACTTGGTTAGTGATCATTGCACCTAACTAACCTGAAACAAACTATAAATGGAAAATTTTACATGCAAAGAGATCCTAGAAAATACTACAGACGGAAAAAGGATGAGAAGAAGAAGAAGAAGAAGAGGAGGAGGAGGCTTGCTATCAAATGAAATGCAATGCTCCGTATAGAGTAAGGGTTTTATAAGGGTTGTAAAGGTGAAGGGTGGAGCTAGGGTTTGGGGCAACGGGCAGCTTGGTAGCTGAAATGGGGCAGTCTTGGTTTGGTCGCCCGATAATTAAATTAATGCAAGTTGGTCTTCAAGTTGGTGGAGGTTGAGGTTGAGGTTGAGTTGAGTTTGAGCCTCTGTTTAAGTTTTGACCATGGTTGTGAGGAATGAGGTGGAAATGTAAGTATAACAACGGAACAAGCTGGTCTGTATTGAGGAAACTCTTGGAACCATATTTTTTAACATGTCATAGAGTTGTCAACTCGTACATGATAGTGTAAGAACAATCTGGTCCATCTTGAGGAAACTCTTAGAAAAATATATTTTTACATGCTATAGAGTTATCAACTCGTACATGATAGTGTGAGAACAATCTGGTCCGTCTTGAGGAAACTCTTAGAAACATATTTTTTTGCATGTTATAAAGTTATCAACTCGTACATGATCGTATTTATTATGAATATATAGGAAGTCTTTAAGACCGAATATTATTGACAATAAGATTAGTAATATTGTTATGTTTTTGGTTAAATACAAGACTATGCCATATATAGAAAGACATTACATCACTTTGAATAATTTATTCTTAAAAAAGTGTCCTGGGTGCGGTAGCTGCACCAGCAGCCTACCAATCATGGACGCATGCCAGCCAGCCACGCACGCTGAGCTAGAGGTAGCATGCTAAGCTAGCATCCCATTACTGGTGCACCAAAGTTTTGTCTATATGGTATTACTATAAATACAAGTTTTGTTATGAACATTCTCTTCATTGATGTATTAACACAAAAATCAGGAAAAGCATATGAAATTTTCCATGCCTTGGGAATTTTGTCTCGTAAGAAAAGTTTAACCAAGTTATACATGTTTCGAATGAATCTTCCGAAAACTGAGATTATATCGACTTTCTGTAAGAATTGGAGGTTTATACTTGGAACAGAAGAACCCATATCATTCTCATGGGATTACAAACCTAGAAGCTCTCATTCGGAGAATCAAACATTCATGTTCTCCAGACTCACTGCACCCGTCTCATTATAGGGAACCTGAACCATGGCATGTTGGGAATGCAATGTCGACAATGCTTTTATCTTCCTGGCAATATCAGTCCCGCGTAAGAAGTAATTACATAATGACTTTACATCTTCCGAATTCACTATCTACTTATCAGATAACAAACAAAGAAACAAACACATTCATTAAACCAGCTGAAGATACTCAACGTCGTGTAAGTTCCATTACTTCTATAGAAGCTCATCAGTTTTACAGGGAAACAATGTGTCATCAGTAGATTCACTACAACAATCAACCACTGGGTATGAGAGGTTTCCTTCTGCAGCAAGAACAAACTTGACTGTCAAATGCTACCAAGGAAAACTGACTTGTTGATTTTTCTACAATTAAGCTTTGATCCTACCCTATATACAACAAAATGAAGATTCTTTCTCACCAAAAAGACTAAAACCGTCGCCAGATGCCGCTGACATGCCTGCCATTACCTTCTAAAGGTTGAAAACTTCATGACATATCGTATACACAGCTGTCACTAGGACATTCTACTACATACAAAAGAATCAAAACAACAGATTAAACCTACAATATTTACATCTTATTTTCCTCTTTAATGGCATCCAATGCTTGTAACTCTGCCAACAGTCGATCATATTCACATTTGAATTCTTCAAGTTCACTTCTAAGCTTTATCACCTGCATACATATGAGCAATCATTCCTTAGTTTGGATAGAACCGATCAAATATTTTGTTGCTTGCTGCAGTTCAAATAATGAATTTGCATGCACAGAAAGGTTACTCATGTCACATGAAGTACCTTGTAATTAAGTTCTTCCCTCCTCTTCCCATATTCCAAGTATCTGAAAGGAAATAAAATCAAGAAAAAGAATGCAGTTAATATGATGCCTAATATGGTCTGAGTTGGGCTATGTGGTGCGAGGGCAAGCCTAAAATAATTTTGGCTGTTAAAAAACACCTGGATAACAGTTAGAAAAATAATCATATGATACGGAAGTGTATAAATACAATTCAACTTTTCAAGAACTCAATTCATTCTATTACTTCAAGTTAAAATGTAGATAACATATACAACTGCATTTCTTATCTACTCACTCAGCATGGAGCTTCTTGTTTTGTTGCATCAAGGTTATGGCTTCTTGATCTCTTGACTGATTGCTAGTAGTAATGACAGGCTACAAAAGAGAGATGAATTTAATCCCAATATACAAACGCATTGCAGGGGGAAAAAAAAAACAAAGCAATATAACACTTCCTTAAGATGACAATTTACAGATACTTGCTATTAATGACATGACGGTAATACACAGGAAAACAGAAGATACAAACATCATCTAAAGTATGCAGCCACATAGAGACTAAAATTCCAACTCTGAATGAACATAAGAGGGTATGTCATTTGTCCCTCTTTGCTTGATATATAATCAAGCTAAATGCCAGTACAAGGGAAAGGTATATAAACACAAAGGACTAATAATATTTTTGCTTGCCACATAAAGTTGGCTAGGATGAACTTGAATAGTGTTTCAGAGAGAGGTTTTAGCATAGCTATAGGTTTCGACTCAACTGTTCCCTACATATACCTGGGTTTCCAAAGCATCACTCTTGCTGGCTTCTTTACCAATGTGCTTTTTAAAATTTTCAAATGCCAACTCTCCGTGTTCCTTCCTCTTATGTGATCCTGTTGCAGCACAAGAAACCACATCTTAAATAAAAAAACTTTGAGGATGTCAATTTTTTCTTTCATAGGAAGTTGAAAATGAATATTGAAGAAGAATGGGGATTTATGAAGAATGAATAGACATGTTTCTAGTAATAAAATCAGTTTGTATTTGTTCAAGCATTTTACCTTGTTTGGTTGTGGCTTGAGGGTAGGGTATTGATTGCCCTGCACTTCCAACCAATGTGTAGGAGGGATTAATGGGTTTGCAAGCTGCAGCTACAGGTGATGCTTTTGTGCCACCAAGAGCAGCGGAACTTTGATTCAACACAACAGGTTTTACACTTTTAAGTGGTGTAGAATGAGATGAAACCCGCGGTGAATTCGATGCTCGAGGCTTTTTATGGGCAACATATCCAATTAATGAACAATGATAATCCCTGCCAAAGTTCAATAATGTGCATCGGCTAGATATTATGGTAAACTCAAACTCAACAGTTGAGAATTTGGCCACCATGTTCCAGACACTAGGGGCAGTAGAACTCAAAATTGGCTCACTCACTAACAAAACAGATATAACATCTTTGTCGTATCAAAATGTCCTTAAGAGAACCAAAAAATTCAATGGTAGCTGAAAGAGTAAGAGCAGTCATTTTTTTTTTTTTTTTTTTAGAGTAAACAACAAAAATTTNGAACCAAAAAATTCAATGGTAGCTGAAAGAGTAAGAGCAGTCATTTTTTTTTTTTTTTTTTTCGAGTAAACAACAAAACTTTCATTAAAAAAGAAAAGTCATATAAAAGTGAACAAGCCATGCGCAAAAAGATCCAACTAATGGATCATAAAAATATCAAAACAGTATAGGCTGAACAACTCAAGAAGAGAATTTATAGACAATAAAATATAGAGCCAACAGCCAAAGTTAACCTATAACTGCTTCCCAATTTAAGTGTATAAAGAAAAAAGAACTATCCTTAAAAGCTTTTGAGAGTGGAGCCCAAAGAGAAGTTAGAACACAAACTCTGTCCCACAAAATGTAAATATACTATCTTAAAAAAATCCTTCTATTTTTTTCTCGTAACCTCCAAAGTGGCAAAACAGAAGAATTCCATAAGCTTTTTATCAAGAGAATGCAATAAGTACAAGTGCAAGATCAAGAAATGAGCTCAGAGGAATTCAACAATTTCTACCTAAAGTAAATCCTGTAATTCAGAGATTCTAGGAAGCATACCAGTATTCCCACGTCATTTCCTTTAACCGAGTTTCAAGCTTTTGGAAAAGTGAAGTTCTCTCAAAGTCTTGTTTGCTATGAGTTGGCTCAATAAAATTTGCTTCCAGAACACCTAAAATAATACCAATAAATCTTCTAGCATGTGTTAACTAGAAATTCGAACAAACAAAACCACTTAAAAAAGGGGCAAACATAATGATTTGCTATAGCAGTTCTCACCAACTACTCCTCTTCCCCTACTGTTTGTATAGCTAACAACCTGCCAATATGGCTGCAAAAAGAAAGTGAAAAAGGCAATTTAAGAATCTAACTCATGCGGAAAAATAAAAATAATAAGTAAAAATTTGCAAGGATAAAATTCCAGTTAGGTGTTTGTGCATGGGTGCAATAACAAGTGTGTGTGTGTGCTGAGATATAGAGAGAGAGGAATGCCCCTTAAAAATGAGTATTTCTGGATCATCATTTCATAAGACTTTGAACATTTTGACAATAAATGTAAGTTCCTTCATATATTAAGGGAAAAACAAAAAGAATACTCTCAACCAAGAGTTCTGGTTGAAGAAGAATGAACTTTACATCTCCGAAATGAGTTGTAACCAACAACCATAGAAGTTATTATAAGAACTTCAAACATAGAAGAGTGGAACAAACCAAAAAAATATAACGAAAATGCTCCTGCACCAGTCTAAATTTGCTAATGTGGAACAATCTTCATATATTAGTAAAAAAATAAAAAAATAAAAAATAATAATAATAATAATTCCTAGCACTACTCTAAATTTGCCAATGTGGAACAATCTTCATATATTAGTTTGTAAAAAAAAAAAAATTAAAATAATAATAATAATAATTCCTAACATCAGTACAAACTTCAAGCAAAGGGTAATAAGCATTTCTGAGCCAAAGACAGATACCAAGATTAGACGGTTCTTATGGTACACATTGAAGCCATGAACATTAATATTTGGAGCTTCTTTTAGAAATCCAATTGTGGTTATAACAGTACCCTGTATAATCAAATCAGAGAAGACCAATGTGAACTATTATGACTATAAAATACAATCAAATATACACATACATGGAAAACACAGTAACCAACAATAACAAGTTTGCAACAATTTAGTACAACCTCCACATGTCCAGCACCACTATGGGGTTTATACAAGATAAATTCAGGAAATTTGAGATCATTAGCAATATTATGATGCTCAACAATGCGGCCACGCAATATTATGCTGAAAGTTTCAGGAACCCGCAAGTACAAGATGGACACGTATGCCTGTGAAGTAAAAGATAACTAAACTTAGCAAGATGAGTACATCTGTATATGAATATTAAAGCACAGATTCTCTTCTCTAGACTTACACGGAGAGAATAATGAAAGCGTTTAGCAATGTGCTGTTCATTTACCGACCTCTGAGCACCTTTTGCATCACTTTTCCTTATATCTCCACTAATTTGAATATCCTGAAATCACCAAATCACAGGAACACACTTAATCAGAAATGAAAGATTGCTAAATTTTAAAATGAAAAGGAATAAAGGGAATGTCAACCTCAGGATCCGAATCAAAGTCTAGCTCCAATATACCCTCATCATCGAACCATAAGTTGTAGATGATAACTTTTGTGCCATGAGACCCAATGTCATCAAACTGTGCAGTCACATTGAGAGAGAAGGTGGGGGGGAAGAAGGAAAATTATCAAGAGAAGCCTTTTGAAAACAATTCCAAAGACCACAAATTTAGTAAAAACATCACTTGAACTACAGCATATCAAAATCTAAATGTGTAGACTGTGAAGGCATAACTTGGTCAATTCTGTTCCTAAAGATAAGCAGCTTCCTTCTAAAACTTCTTCAAAGATAATTTCAACAACTGAAATGTTCTCAAAATACAGCCCATATTCTTTGACTCATAAATCAACTGTCATGCCCAACCCATAAGACCTCATTTGGGAAACGTTTTTTTTTTTCATTCAAATCAACATATTTACTTATGATCTATTGTCCAGTTTGCAAAATGGACAAAGGACAACACAAATAGAGCCCAGCCAAGATTTGCAGCAGCAATTCACATGTTTTTAACCGTGTCATTTAATTAGGAAGCAATTGACACCATCACATGCTTCAAAGCTGATTTTGTTGGACTTCTTTCATCTTTCTCAACAATTGGACAATAATCATCCAACTGTAAACATAAAGGAAACTATTATCCTCAACCACCCCCCTCTCGAAAAAGGGGTACAAAAAGGAAAACAGAAACAATTCTTCATTGACATAATATGATTCAATATGGGGTTTTCGTAGGAGATCCGGCGTTAGATCTAAAAATGGAAAGAAAAACTAGAACCACTTACATGAATCTAATGTAGAGAGATTCTTAAATAAAAATGCAAAGAAAAACAAATAAAGATTGTTGTTTCTTGAGAAAAGCAGTACACGAGTTTTATGGTAGTAGAATGCACCATTATTGAAGCTAATCTATAATAGACCAAACAAACCCAATAAATTTTATACATGTTAATGTGGTCTGGACAACATACATGATGACGAACACCACCACCAAGAAAGGAAGAATGAATTCACCATTAAAAAAAAAAAAAGAAAAAAAAAAACAACTGTTTAACCTTACTTGCTTCAAAAGTTCTGCTTCTGATGAGAAAGGAGACCAACGCGTCAGCAAGGCAAGATTTGTCTTAAAATGCTCTCTACCTTGCAACATGTTCCATGCGTGAGTAGAAGTGTTAAACTCATAATCCACCTGCAATTGACATAAAGATTAAGGAGGTATTGAAAACAGATACTAAAACAGAGAGAGGAGGCTCACCATAGGTACAACTATTCTGTCATGGCCTGTCTGTGTCAAGAATGTATAAGAGAGGAGACCAATGCTTTGAGTGAAGGTCCTGCTCAAAGAAGAAACTAATGAGATGAAAAGTTCAAAGAGGCAACTAAAAATTACAGAACAACTAAATGACTAAACAGAACCATTAAAGTTCTGCTTGGTATCTTAAGAGAAAACTGAAAAACAATTACAGTATGATAAAAATAAATAAATTATAGATGTCCTACAAAAACAATAAACAGATCAGAATATATTCCATAATCTATGCAAGCAAGCACTGCTTAATAGAGGAAGCATGTAACAATCATTTCTTGTAGCTGGAATAATCTCCCAATCTGCCCAGTAAAACCTAATTATCCTTACTTGATTCCACAAAAAAAGTGAGAATTTTCTAATGGAAGATTCTCAACGTCTGTTATGTGATACAAGAAGCCCTCAAATTTTATTCGATGATATTTGTGTCATATCGGTTAAGTTGTACAAGATGCAACAAGAAATAACATGTTTCTTGTACCCTTTTAAGAGAAGAAACTACACAAACTTGGGAGGGGTAACAGGGTATCATGTGATTAGAAAAATAACATAAAAAATTTCAATAAATATTAATAAACTGTAGCAGAAATCTGTCATACAAGACCTACCATATAATTTCATTAATTGCTCTAACTCTCACAAGCAAAATGACAATACTAAAGATTGAAATGCCCAGGGTGGCAAAACTATTATAAGATTGCAGTTAAACCTATTATCTACATGGCGGCTGAAGACGATAACATCTGCACCAAGTCTCATAGAGCTGGTCTTAAAGCCATTACCATCTGAAAAGTCACAACTCAAGCCATAAGTATTAAACAAGAGAAATTCAAAACCAAAACGAAAAATTAAAAAATAAATAAATAAGATGAGTACATTTTCCAATTGATGATTTTGATGCTTTATCAGAAAATCCGAAACTCATGCAACGTCGCATTGCTTCAGGGTCCATTCCACCTCCATCATCTAATTAAGCAGCATCATGTATGAAAAGGCAACAGTTAGGTAGTGCATTTTCCCACGGAGATTAAGATGATAAAAAAATTCAATCCACATACTAAAGATAATATTTTCAAAGTTGCTGAAGTTCAAAGCAAAATACCTTGAATTAACAATGCCAGGCTTCCATCCCTTGGAATTGTGGTTTTATCTACAATGACAAAAGTGGCTCCATTTTGGATCTATCCAATAAAGAAAAAATTGGAATGTGAAGTGCAAAACATGAAGAAGTAATGATATGATAGTTTAATACAAAAATTGTAAGAAATCCTGTGTAACTAACATATAGCACACATTCCCACCAATGCAACGGACATAAAAATAAACCTGACTAGAAATAATAATCTTTTGAGTTTTGAAGATATTGAAGCTTATTTTTATAAGCATATGTAAAAGAAATGTGCAAATAATTAAAGTATGCTGTCAAGTGTTATCTACTCAAGGACAAGCATATAAATCAACTAGGCTTCCGGCATCCTTACTACCAGCCACATCCACTAATCTAAATTGTTTGTCTGCAAACAGAATAGAGCCAATTAAGTAATAACTATCTAAAACTGAGAACGACTCTCTTTTTTCTTTTTTACAAGGGGTATTTTTTCCCTGAAGAGTTACTAGCAAAAAATATATTGATACTGAAATCAAATTATTTGCAACAACAAACTCCCATGTGACTCTGATTCGGCATCACAGAAAGAACAAAACATCAAAATGGAAAGTGTAACAAGTCAAATTGAAAATCACCTCATCAACTGCATTGTCAAGCAGCTCAGCAATAGCTGCAAACAGGAGCACACAAGTAAAAGTTATAGTATTGACGAAGAGTAGCATGTTCAATTCATCATAAAATGAAGAGCAGGAAAGAGGGAAAAAAAAACTGGCGTACCACCAAAGGCCCACTTGTGTGAAGTAGCATTTGAATGAAGGAACATAGGGTGGACATGTAAAAAATTTTTGCCATCTGTCATCCCAAAAAGGAAATGTCAGGGACAACAAATAAGGCACAGTAATTCTTACAATGAGACACTCATGTAATTGTTTATCACACTATCATCCAACAGAAAAATTCTAAGCTTGGGATATTGTAGAACCAGAAAAACTTTTATGCATAACATCAAGTGTATTTTAGCGTCGCAGTCCATTAGACGATCTATTGGATCCTACTAAACAGATGATCATGTAATTAAACAAAAGAATATGTAGACCACCAAGTACAGTCCCCTTAAGCATCGATAAAAAGTCACTGACGGTCACATACTTTGAAGTGTGACCTTGGAACCAAGTCCATTTTCGTAGTTCCCAGCTTTCCAGAATTGACGAAAAAGTGGTGCTGGGGATATAGTTGACATAGAAGAGATGCCAGTGTCATCAACGGGTGACTGTCCTTGCTCCAATACACTATTGCTACTTTGTCCAGTACTTAAAGCATTGCAACTTTTATTTTCCTCGGATTCTAGTCTTCTAGGTTGGGTTTTGAACTTCTGATTATCAGATGGTTTAGCTTTATGGTATTTATTATGGAGGAGTGTGCTCCCAACAGTATCTGGCTCCAACTTCATAACATTTACATCGGCTGGTCCAGTTTCATCATCGCTACACAAGTCCACAACGACCCTACCGCTCATCTTGATCACTAAAAAAGAAATTACACAATGGGAAGCTTGATCATGTTGAACAAAAAAAGGTGGCATGTAATACCAAAAGACACAATGAATCAACAAGCAAGAAGATAATCATGCCAGAAAGCCAAGAGATTAATTGGCATAAATACTTTTTTTATAAGAAACAGAAAAATGTAATAACCAAAATAAAGGAGAAGCGTAAATCATCCACGAGCAAAAAAAAATCAAGGAAAGGTAGCAATTCTATACAAGACAGTAATGAAAATAATAAGATAATCCCCCTTTCTGAATGAAAGGAAAACAAGCCATAGTAATTTACCCAAAAGCCCTTCAAAATTAAGATCTATAAAAAGAAAGAATAGACTTGAAATTCTTAAAAAATTGAAGCTAAAACAATAACAAAAGGTCTAATTCTTGATGGCAGTAAAGACTTTCAAGTATAGTTTGTTTTCATCAATGAATTCTCCATTACTTTTTTCTCTTTTTTTATGATAGAAGCATATAGTTTTCAAAAGATTCCCTATTCATTCATGCCAGAGGATTCTTCCTCTCAAATAGGAACAATATTTGGGTTGCCACAGGTTGCTACAAACACAACATATTCTAATATTTTGTCTTTAAAAACATAACCTTAAAATTAGAGAATCCAAACTCCAACACCATACCATGGCAACCTCAATACTTGAATCCTAAATCTGCCCTAAAATGTAGATATACATATATGTATCCGAAGATTGATGTTCAATGGGACCAAAACTTTTCTTCAGCATTTGATTTTGCATCCCTCAACCATCTTCTCAAAGCCAATTACGTGGATATACAGCCTTAAAGCATCTTGCAAACACTTCCAACCTATTGTAGGATGTTTTGAATCAACATCATCCATTGACTAATTATGTTAAGATAGTTACAAGGCAACACCTATTATATATATATAAGTGTTTCCCCGATATTCGTGGCTTTCCAAAATTATTTATTTAAAATTTTCTTTCAACCTACATCTTGGTGAAATGAATCAAGGATCACATTTAACAAGCAATGGTAGAATTCCCTCACCAAGAGATGTGTACACTAAAAGTCTTCATGTTACAACTAGATCTTTCAACATCCTTATAAACTTCATACAACAACCCGAGCTGTACCAAGCAAATAGATAGTGTCTACTTTGGCCTTCATATCCTTCATTATGTTAGATATGTTTTTGAGTTTTACATCTTTGTAATAATAGTCACATCATACCCTTAGGTGGCAAGACAACTTTAATATCATTTATAACAACCCAAACCCAACAACATAAAATATTATTCACTTTAGGGTTTGAATACCTTTAGCTTGAAACCTAACTCTAATACCATTTGTAACAACCCAGAACCAACAACATAGATATTATTCGCTTTGGGCACCTTAAATCCTTAGTTTGCAAGCCAACTCTAATATCACTGGGTTCTCTAATATCATTCATAACCCTAGACCCGACCCAACCCAACCCAGACCCAACAATATAGATATTATCCGTTTTAGGCTTCATATATCCTTGGGTTGCACTAACTCCAATATCATCTATAATGGCCCAAACACACTATTAAAGATATTATCCGTTTTGAACTTCATGTACGCATCTTTCACCTTCACGATTTACTTTTAAACTTTTGTACAATAACCCAAACACAACATCAAGGATATTATCGTTTTGAACTTCATATATGCACCTTTCACCTTCATGATTCACTTTTGGCCTTTACAAAAGGTTTTTGACCTAAAATACATCTACTTATTTGAAGGCAATAAAAGAGACTCTTTTAAGGATTCATATTGTCTATTGAAATGCAAAAGAGAGTAGTTTAAATGAAATATGAAAAGATATATAATTATCTTAGTAAGATATAGTATAGACAAATATCTAGTATTACTAAGATGATTAGATGATGATTAGATCTAAGATAATATTATAAATCTAACAAACCAAGTATTATTATAAAGTTTCTTGACTATCAAGATTGATAAAATTGAGAAAAGAAAAAATATAGGGATTTTAAGATATTACCAAAAATAAAAAATAAATAATTAAAAAAAGAGAAAAACATATTCAGGACTCCAAAATATAACTAAAAAAGGCAAGCGGCCAAAACTCCAGCCCTAACTGAGAAGCATTAACACCTCAAAGAAATTCTTTTGAAAGAAAAAAAATCAATAGTGAAAGGAAACAAAAGACTGCAACAACAAATTACTGGTTACAGCAACGAATGTACCCAGAAACAGCGGAGACCATTAAATTGCGATCACAGTCATGCAATGAATTTTTCATGAACTTAGATAACAATGCAAATCATGAGATAAGGAACTGAGAACAAGAGAAGACTTGTTTTAAAAACAATGTTTACCTCCTCAAAGGGGGTTTCAAAGATATCTTTGTTTATATCAGATTGAATAATTCCAAGATATCCAACTGCAACCAAAACCCTTTGAATGCCTTGAGCTGCATCTACATGAAATTCTCAAACCCAACCAGACAAGCCAAAATCAGACTAACAAAAACTTCCTATTTCCATATGCTTTTTCATCTTCCTTTTCTCCATCATGTGATTATGAAAGGTTTGAGCCCCACCTCTGCTATGCAACCCAGAGGGCAATATGAGGTAAATATGTTAAGAAGAGTCCAACTCCAAAGAGCCCTTGTACTCCTGAAAACTTTCAGTAGTTATTTGCCTAAAATGGAATTGACAGCTGTAAAGGACATTTTACATGCCTATTTGTCGTAATATACTAAGAATTAAAAAAATTTCTCCGGAGCTATACGTGGCACTGAAAGAGCATTTCGCGGATGTGACTCGGGAAACTAAGAATTTTGTTGTTTAAAGAGTTAGGTTATTATAATTTTTATATTTTTTAAAAATTATTTAATTATAATTTAATAGTTATAAAAAAAATTTAAAAATATATATATTTAATTTAATAATTTTCTAAATATATGTCCGAAATTAAATTTAAAAAATTAAATTGTAGTAGTTTGATCTTAATTTAAAATTCATTTTCTAATCAATTTTTAAGAAAAAATTAAAAAATAGTTTATAAAAATATAACTTTATTAAATAATTATTAATTATTTGATGAGATAAATATATACATATTTTTTTAATATTAAATTGTCAAAAAGAATTTTGAGTTTGTTTATAGTAAAAGAAGAAGATCAAAAGTTAGAATTAAACAAGGTATCTTTGATACTTCAGAATTTTTTAAATAAAAAAAAAAGTTAATTTATTGAAACTATAATAGTTTGAAATTTTTTATTTTTTATAAAATTTATTTAAATTTTAATAGTTGAAAGAATTTTTTTTATATCGTTTATTGAAATTATAGATATATGTCTTTCTAGATTTATTAGAAAAATTTATTTATTTTTTCTTATAATTTTTTATTTCAATTTTAACATTTGATATATTCAAGCATTAATTTATTATTTTTTATTATTTATAAGTTATTTTTTAACTCCTAAATAAGATACCATGATATTAAGTTTTAATAAAAATTAAGTTTTCAAATTATCATAACATATGAAAAAATATTTATTAAAATAGAGATATAAAAGATATTGTGCATTCTTAAGAGGTTACATATGTAATTTTTTTTATTAATAAAAAAATAACAAAAATTAAGTTTTTAAAGGTCTGCATTAGTTTTATATTTAGGTGGGACGATGGGACGTTGACTAAACAAAAAAGAAATATTGGGGGACCTAGTAAATATCTCGAAGAATATCTCCTAAAAATGATAATTATAGAAAGGCAACAAATCCAATTTTTATAAGGAATATAATCATAGCAAATTTCTTAGTTAAGAGGAATTATTTCTACGTTGCAATTCATATAGATCATTGTTAAACAAGGATTAAAAGTCTTATTGCCTTTATACTTCAGCAAAAATGTAGGAGCAATAAGACTTTTCATCCATCAGCCATGGCATGTAAGAGGCATTTGTTTCTCATAGCAAAGTTTCTATAATGGATTGGATTGAGATATTTATTATTTTCTTTTTTAAATATTTTTATTATCTATAATTTATATCAAAATATCCCATTCTCCATTTAAATTATTTCACCATATTTTATCTCTTATAATGTCATTTTAAAAAATATAAAGTAAAAATTATTTAACAGAAATGATAATTAACATCAATATATTATCTATAGTTACAATAACATTGAAAATTTTAATAATAAAAATTGAAAGAATAAAAAAATAAAACATATCAAAATATTATATAAACATTTTTAATTTTTAAATAATTATTTTAAGATTTTTAATCATACACTTATAATATAAGCTTGTATGGTTCTTTATAATAAAAATAAGAAAAATCTATATATTTAAATATATGCTTTATGAATGGGACAATATCAAATAATACCCTTGTGTTTTGATTTAATTTCAAGCAGAAAGTAATTTTACCATTTTCATAAACTAAACCCCTAAGGTTTGTTTTTTTTAATCAACTGTTAATTTTAACTCCAAAAAATATATATGTGCCCCTACTAAAATTTATTTCCTTAATTTTAATAAAAAAGAATAAATAATAAATAAATAAATTATAATCATATAATAAATAAATTTTTACTTTTTGTATTTTTATTTTTTAAAATTTGTTTAAATTAAAAAAATTTAAATAGGGATAAATATATATTTTTTGGTGTTAAAATTAACAGTTGATTAAAAAAATAAACCCTAACTTTAGGGGTTAAGTTGATGAAAATAATAAATTTATTTTCTGCTTGAGATTAGGTTAAAATATAAAGATACTATTTGATATTATCTCATTTATGAATTAAGAGAGATAAAATATTAAAAAAATAATTGAGAGGTTGAAAGAGGTTGTAGTTTTGAAAATAGTGAAGTGTTGGTTGAGAGGTTGGTGGAATATGAATGACTTTTTGGTTATTGGAGCTGAAAAGAGGGGGAAGGAGAGTGATGTGTTAAGGAATGATGAAAGAGAAAAAGAGAAAAGAGCAAGGAAGAGTGGAGAAAAAATTAGAGAGGAAATAAAATAAAAAATAATTAATAAATGCAACTTTGGTTGTCAATCATTGATGTTATTCCATCAAGGGCTAATATGAAAATAATGTATTCAGGAAATTACCCTCTAACTTTAATAATAAATAAAGTTGTCATTTCATTATATTCCCCTTCTATCTCTTTTTTTTTTTTTTTTTTTTTAAGTATTCTTCCTCTCTCATTCCCACCCTATATTCTTCATTGT
>JANLJB010005660.1:0-23515 GCA_026212285.1 Bursera cuneata
ATATGTACTTTTAAGGGTTAAAATTAGCAGTTGATTAAAAAAAGCAAACTTCAGGGGTCTTGTTGATTAAAATTACAAATTTGCTTTCCGCCTGATATTAAATCAAAACATGAGGGTAGTATTTGAAATTGTCCCATTTTTTTTTTAAAGCTTCTCCGAATGTGAATTCTGAATGTTCGGTTTGGATGAGGTAAATGTCAATTGAAGGAAAAAAGGAAAAAATTGTATCCCTCTCGCTTGGCTTGTAACTTCTTATCACTCGATTCAACAGAGGCTCTATCATAATTTTCTCGTGTTTGAACCCAACCCACACCAACCGAACCGAACGCCACGCCAACGCCAGAAGCGAACGACTAGTCTCGCAGTTTCTGGATTTCATTGTGCTGTCCGGTGGTTGGTTTAGAAATGGATCTGGAAGTCAAGATGGAAGTCGTGGAAGAACAGCTTAACGCGACTTCGCATCCTGAACAACCGAGGACGGAGGAAGAAGTCACTATTGCTCAGCTTTCT
This sequence comes from Bursera cuneata, assembly GCA_026212285.1. NCBI lineage: Eukaryota > Viridiplantae > Streptophyta > Magnoliopsida > Sapindales > Burseraceae > Bursera > Bursera cuneata. The sequence goes on from JANLJB010005660.1 coordinate 511, forward strand.
TCGACTCCTCTATCCAAGCCTAAACGCAAGCGCAAGCCTAAGAAATTCTACACCTCGGTATCTCTCTCCCTCTCTCTCTCTCTCTCTCGCTGAAGATCTTCGTTTGCAATGTTGTTTTGAGGCAATTTTGTAGGGTTCGGCAACTTTGTTTGTTTACCTGCCATTGGAGCTTCTTCTTCTTCTAAATTATGTGTTGTTTACTTCAATTGGTACATTTTTTGACAGGAGGAACCAGTGAAGCCAACCAAGAAGAAAGACAAGATCATTTTGAAGATCAAGAAAACTCAATCTGAGCCTACTGTCAACCAGGTAAGACTCCCTGTTTATTTCTTTGCAGACTGTACTTTCAACTACGTTATTATTATTGTTATTGCAAATGTGAAATCAGCGCCATACCACAGCGTGGTGTCTATGCATCAGAAAATTACATGATGGATTAGATATAAGACTGGCACTAGCTATTGGTCTCAAAGAATGTTTTCTGTCTTAACAGAACTTGTCCCTATATTTGTCTACGACTTATATTTTAAATCTATTCTATACTTGAATTTGAATTTTCTTCTTGGATTTTTTTTTTTTTTTGAATGCTGAATTGATTTTGTTGATATTTTTTTCTTCTTGGTATTATCTTAGACACTTTTTATCTTAGTTTATAAAGGTCACTCTGGTTTTATGTTTATTTGCATAATTCGATATGATAACATTGGTTTGATGTAATAGTGATATTACCATTCCTATCATATTCTTATGCTGCTCATTAATGGGAAGATTTATATATTTGGAAACAGGTAATAGCTGAGTCTGAAGAAAAGTGTAAGAGGTTAGTGGAGACTGTGTAATATTTCTGTCTTCACATTTCAAGTGGTTTATGTATACATTTTGATAGTGCTGCTGACTCTGTGTTTAATTTGAAGCTGTAAGAAAAAGAAGGATGCAGTTGAGGGTCAATGTCCTCATGTTGAAGTTAAGTCAGCTGCAATGATTAGAGCAGAAGAGGTCCAGTCAAATCTGGAGCCTGCATTTCCAAGTTTTGCCAAATCTATGGTCAGATCACATGTTGCTAGCTGTTTCTGGATGGTAAGTTCTGCTTGATGCATAAATTTTAAGTAGGCAAATGGCTTAATTGGAGGAAATAGAGCTTTACCTGAGTTACATTTTTTTTTTTTTTTGGACAGGGCCTTCCTGGACAATTTTGTAAGTTGCATTTGCCAAATAAGGATGCCAGTGTCACTTTGGAAGATGAATGTGGAAAATTATACGAGGCAAAGTACTTTGCTGAAAAGACAGGATTGAGTGCTGGTTGGAGGCAGTTTTCCACTGGGCATAATTTGCTTGAGGGAGATGTTTTGGTCTTCCAATTGGTTGAACCTCTAAAATTCAAGGTGATGGCTTATTTTACTTCTCGTTTGTTATTTCCCTTATAATCCTTCTACATTATCATGCCAGGATTAAGAAAATAGTAATACGTTGCAGATTCAAGATCGCTAAACAAATTTAATGATTCTATTAATTTGTATGGGTAATGAACTGGGAAGTTCCAACCAATTTTCTTGGCAAAGAAGTGAAAATGTTCAGAAAATAAAAAGACGTTACTTCATATGTGCACCAGAATCTACTCTAACTGTGCACACTAGCGTTAGCAATGTTGGAGGGATGCAAAATGGCTGACTACCTACATAGATGGCTCTTAGAACATGCTTGTCCTACAAGACTTTGCTCTTCCTTGGTAGACACCGATTGGTTTTTAGTTGAAATCTTAACAATTGATATCAGAGCCTAGGGTTATGCCTTCAAATTGTGAGATTATCGCGTTGGCGGGATGCAACAAGGCCACTCTGAACCTAACAATCAATTGGTTGAAAGGCTTTGGCCTTCTTCATTGAACACCAATTGGTTCTCAGTTGAAATGGCAAAGCTTGAGCCAAACAGCCAAGTGATTACACATCATAATAAAAGTATCAACCGGTTCACTATCTAGGAAGGAGATAATGTGACAAAGATTCAGGCATTAGGCATTCATCTGTGCCACCTACCCATCATATTATGGTTCTACAAGTTTTCCATAATGTTTCATAAAGAAGACCACAGCCACATACAGGGACGAAGATAGGAAGGAAAGAAATGTTCAAAAAGTTCTATGTAATATCGAAATGACCCTATTACATTTAAAATTCTCCAAATTGACCCAAAATCAAATTTAACTTATTTGTACTCTTCTTTCTCTTTTCCCTTTTATCAATCAATTTTAAAGCCAAAAGCTAACAATTTTTTCTTTTATTTTTAATTGCTTGATTTGGTCCATCTAATCTTTAGTAATATTAAAATTTGGTGTCTATTAGATAGATGTATATTTTGTTAAAAAATTTTAAACTTTACTGTCTATGGCCCCATAAATATGCTTTCTGTGGTCTTTACGTGTGTAGTAATTGCACAAGACGATACTGTCTTGCACAACTTATAAAGTTGTACACACTTAAGTCCTTATTTGAAGAATAAATATATGTGTGTTTATGTGTTCGTACATTCATAAAAGTAATGTGTGTGTGTGTGTGTGTGTGTGTGTGTGTGTTTATGCATTCATAAAAGTAATGTGTGCGCATGCATGCAAGCATGCATGCATTTTTGTGTGCATGCGTGTGTTTGTGTGTGTTCATTCATTCATAAAAGTAACATATGTGTATATGTTCTTACATTCATAAAAGTAATTAGAGAAAAAAAAGGTTCAAACAATAAGGTTTTCGACACCGACTGTTAAATGTTGATATACTATGTATACAAATAAAACCTCACAACAAGATCAAGTAAAAGGAAAGTCCTCAGTTGTGTCTCTAGCTTTTTAACTTGGTAAAGTCTTGTCGTTAATATTTGGGATGCATAGCTACAACTCTTTCTGGTGTCCATGTTCAACATTTAACTGAGAAGGCAGGGGCATGTACGATAAATTGTTAGCCAAAGTGAGATTGAAATGGGAGGATGTTGTTATGCATGGTAGTTACACACCTGTACTGCATGAGTCGGAATGATGCTGAAAATATGGAATTGCATTCTTATATGTTTCGAATCTTATGTGCCTTGTAAAGATGTATACATGTGTGGGTTGAGAAATCTGATGAAAAGAAGATGTTGGGCTGTAACTAATGATGAAAAGGTTGAAGTATATTGCACTGCTAGTTTATTCCCAAGAATGATTGGTTATCCATTGCAGGACAAAAACGCCCGGCATATACCTCTGAATAATTATATCTACATGCAGTTTTTGTAGGGAAATTATTTGATCAGACAGGAGCACAAAAGTTGGATTCATTTCTTATCAATTACACCAGTTTTGCAACTTGTAAGCCTGATAAACATCAAGTGCATTGAAGTGCTCAATAGTTGTTATCTGATATAATGGGACCAGACAAACATGTATAGGAACTTACAGAACAGCAAGGATATTCTCCTGCTAATAACAGTTGCTATCATGGATTGGCTGTGGACATAAAATTTGTGGAGTATATGCAATCAACCAATCCTTAAGGGTGAACAAATAAGGCCAACAATTGAATAAGTTGATTGAAGCTAATTTGTGTGGAAAGCTACAAGAGTGATTTGGATGTCAAAGTTTAATTCACCATCATCCAGATGGTACTGGTGTCTTAAGGTACAAGGACTCTTAAATATAGTGCTTCCTTTTTGAGCACTTAGAAAATTAAAAAATAAAAATAAACATAAAAAATCCTGGAAGACATAACATATAGAATCAAGAAAGTTGCAAAAAAAGAAGCAAAACATAACAACTGAATTGCATAAGTTATTTGCTTGAGGTGAAAATGTGAATTTAAGAAGTAGCTCTGCCTCTGGGCTCTGGTGTAGACACTTGCGGTTTATTTATTTACTTGTCTTTATTCTTTTTATGCTTATACATATTAAATTTGCTTGAATTGGTCATTATTAAGAGTTTGTTTTGGGTTTGGTTGGAAAAGGTGGGGGAAGGGGAGTAAAGGGAGTGGTGCTCAAATTTGATGAAGCGCTTTATGTGATAGTAAAAACTTATGAAAACTCATGATGTGTTTTGATTGGTATTGCCTCTTATATAAATCAACTTTGTTTTTGTAGGTATACATTATAAGGGCAAATGATTTTACTGAAGTTGATGGAGCTCTTGGCCTTCTGAACTTGGATGCTCATACAAAACAGAATGATGCAGGTAAGTTAGATACTTTGTTTGGTACAGATCTCCTAATTATATGTCACAATCTATCGCTGATTTCTAGGTACTCACATTTCTATCATTAACCTTGGATGTTAGATCTAAACTTTGAAAGAAGTAATGCAGAAATGGGTATGGTACCTAATCAGAATACAAAGAGGAAACGCCAAAAGTCTCTCCCATTAGCTGTTGTCCAGAAGAGGAATAAGAAGTCTGGCCGGCCAAAATCAGCTTCTAACCTTGGACAACCAGCGGAGCAGTCTGAAAATGATAGTGAAGAGGTTGGCTCAGAAGTTTTGGAAGGCTTCAAGTTATCTTCACCAGCTGTTCAGTTTAATGATGTTACAAGTTTAGACAACTTCAACATCTTGGTAGATGGATTGGTTATGGATTCTGAGCTCCCAGATGATATTAGGTGTAAGTACTACAAGCTTTGCTGCAGTCAGAGTACATTCCTTCATGAGACTCTTATCCAGGGGATTAATTTTAAGTTGATCATTGGTATTATTTCTGAAACTGTTAACATTGCTGATTCCATGAGAGCCGCCAGCCTTATTACCTCACGCGATGAATTTGCTATGTGGGACAAGACTTTGAAAGCCTTTGAACTTATGGGCATGAATGTTGGATTTTTACGTGCTCGGTTGCGCCGGCTTTTGAGCCTTGGCTTTGAATCAGAAGGTGCCATGGACACAAGGAAGTATATAGAAGCTAAAGCTCGAAGAGCTGAAGCAGAGGATGAGATAAGAAATATCGAAGCAAGACTTGCGGATTTGAAAGGGGCCTGCAAAAATTTTGGTGCTGAAATTGAGAGTCTCAGGTCAAAAGCTGAGAACTATGAGCTCAAGTTCCAGGAAGAAGTTGATGCTCCATGGTGATGTTATACTTGATAATGTGCCATTAGTTATTCTTTCTTATCCTTGTTTATGCCTTTTGTCTTATGCATCCATGACTCTCCCTTTGGATACTTAAAAACACCAAGAAGGTAAACCTGCTTTATGTGGTAGATTTAACACACAGGATTACTGGTTAGTTGTAACATTGTTAGTATCTTCAAAATTACTACCCGTGCCCAAATCATTTAAAGATTTGTAATATAGACTTCCTTGTTCCTTTTTTTTTTTTTTAAGTAAGTTTTATTAAATTTTTCTGTCACTTTTCTTTCCCATCGTTCTCCAACTTGTTATATCTCGGCTGCGCAAAAACAGGGCTCTGGATCTCTAATTTGCTTGGGCAATTCACATGAAAAGGACCAGCTGTCTTCCAAGTAGATTGGTTTCAGCGACCCTGAGTTCATGAAGATTCAGAAATACAAGAAAATTATTGTTAAGGTTGCATATTTGCAGATAGATCAAGTGGCCGAAGAATTGGTCTCAGCAGGAAATGAAAACCACAAATCGTGGCGTATTCTAAGCCTCTCGATTATCTCTGACCACTTTCTCCATGAGAGGCCCTCTTTATCTCTTCTTTATCTGCACTCAGGTTATGGAATGGAAGAAGGAACCGGGAAGAAGGTATCAACAACTGTTTTTACATGGGAAATGCCCTACCTTTTGGAGTAGGTGCTCGAACTTAGTCCCAACAACTACCAAAAGAGGTTTCAGTTGTGTATTGGTGAGGTATATGAAAGAAGAAAATGTTATCATTTTGTAAGTTGTTTATAAAGTTCGGAACTTTCTTGGCGGCATCTTCCTTGATCAGAAGAATCATGTTGATTAACAGACCACTAAAAGCCTTTTGGTTCATAGTGACAGTAATATGTCGCGAGTTTTCGTTTATGGATTGTTCACTGTTATAGATGTCAATCGCAAACAAAGTTTCTGAAATGACTTGGATAGAACCTTTATTTTCTGTGCTTTTGGACAAGAAGCAACGGCAGCTCGGTTGATATGGATAGCCGACTACTTCTGTCAAATATTCCACACCCAACACTCTTTTAACGTTTATCCAGCGACGGAACTCTTGTTTCTGTTTCTTGCGATAGAGATCACCCACACTTTTCCAACTAATTTACATGAAAAGTAACAAAACCAGAATTGGTCAACGTTTACAGTATACTTTTGAATTGTTTTTTTTTTGACTAGGCAAAAAATTAAAAATTAATAATTTTCAAAGTTTCCGGTCCTGAAGTGATAATATCATCAAGATTCAAGAAGATCTCTTTCCCATCACATTTTGTCGTTGAATTCAACAGAGCTAAACGTTCACTTGAGCAAAGGAGGAGTCTTTTTACATGTCTCCGAATAGATAAATACTACATGGATAGATCCAAGTCAAGAAAATTACATGAGTAGATCCGAGTAAAACATAAAGAAAGATTTGCCGATCAGTGCTTAAAATGATACGGAAGAAATTCTTGAACTGCAAACATTTTTACAAGGAACAGCCAAACACCAACTTCTGAGTCTAAAATAGTAAAAGTAGAATACAGAAAGAGAACTCCGAGGAAACCAAGTTAAATCCAACCCACTAACACACAAATTATGACAAAGACATCTAAATCTATCCAAACCTCCGCTAGAAGTAGTACTGGAAAATGAACCTTCCCAGATTCCAAAAAATTGTTCCACATCTCTACAACGCCTTGGACGAATGTATTATATCCCAATCTCCAAATTCCTGCAACTCGACCCACCTTCGCTCAAGAGTTCCTGCATAACAACGCCACCAAAAAACCACCAAATCAGTTAGACCCTAAAGTCTAAACGATATCATTCTGGAATCGAAAAGAAAAAGAAAGAAAAAAAATTGATTTTTTATGCTTTCACCTTTGAAGTCTTGCTAACACAAACCTCGTCATGAGTAAAAGCAAACTTTTTTCCTTCGCCAACTTTTTCCACAAGGGCATCACTCTTTTCAGATTTCTTGGAGCCAATGTGAGTTCTCCTGAGACCCAGAAGGCCTTTCCACCTTGCAGAATAACTACCCTTTGGGGGCTTCGTTGTCACTTCACCATCTCTATGATCATCCTCTGTAAGAAGTTCTTCTCTCAGAGTCCTCTGCATTTGGTTGTTGCAATTATCTTTAAATGGCAAAAGCTTACCTTTGAAAAAGAGCTCATCAGCACTCATCATTGAGTAGTTGGTCACAGAAAATTCGAAGTCCGAGGACACTGGAGCCTGAGCCTGAGCAGCCTCTCTTGAGCTCCTTTCTTGCTTAATCATGTGTTGGGACTCAGCAAAATCATTGGAGAAGGAGATTCTTGGGCTCATTGGAGCAAAACGACCTTTGTGCTCGGAATTGTACATGTCTAAGCATGCCATGAGATTTCAAAACAACATGGAAAGAAAGAAAGAAAGACCAGAGCAGAAACCCTAATAAATTCTACAAGGGACCCTCCGCACTATTACAACTTACCCAAGTAGATGTTTGTACTTATATCTTGAAGGGGAGAGGGGAGGGTGGCCAGATGTATGGTTCTTTTGAAATCATGCATGTCATAGCCATGATGTGATGTTTTGTCATGACATGTAATTTCAGTCAATGATGACCAACTTTGAAGATACAGTGTCAAAATTTTTACTACGACTTTCTTTGGACACAAGTGAAGTTACCAAGAAACGCTCTTCTCTCTTCCACTAAAATATACGTATATATCAAACAACTTAACTTTCTTGTCTAGGAACAAACAATACCCTTCTGCTGGATGTTTCTCAAATGGTTGAAAGCTTCTACGAAGATTCCAAGAAGTTGTCAAATGCAATTGAAAATTTATTAATCTGTCAGTGTAAATTCAGTGTTCCCACGCTGGTGAAGGTGAAATTAAAATCTCTCAATATATATATCCAGGCAACATGGCTAGCTACAGCGCTAGACTCTAGTGTTGAAGTAGAAGCCATTATTACTATAAGATTCCAATCCATGCAGATGATAAACATGCAAAATCCAAACGGCTAAAATTCGAATGGTATTATCAATCACAGCATATACTTCGACTATTTTGATGCAACGCTGAACACTTTTTCACAAGAAAAGTAAATAGCAGTGATGATCAAAAGCATGTGTACGCAGCATGCACCGTTCACGAACTTATCAACAATCTAGCATATATGTATTTGGAGAGTTATGCTTGTGAATCAGTAAAATTAATCCCAGAAAAAGAGGGTTTTAATTTCAAGTGGGGTCATGGTCAAGCAAACGATGATCATCATTTATGGGACGACAGTGAATAAATGAATGAAATTGATCAAACGAAGGTGTCATGTAGCCGGATTTAGAGATGTGGTAATACCCCAACAATTATTTCTGTATATTGCTATATATTTGCTATTGCTGGCTGGCATAGAAAGCAACAGCAGTGTCGTGTTACTTAATAAAGAATGAGCTATTGGGGTTTTAAAGAGGTAAATTAATGCTTTTAATGTCTTTAGCTAGCTAAGTTTTTTTTTTTTTCTCTTTCTTTTTTCTTTTTGAAAACAAAGAGAGAGAGAGAGACAGAGTGGCACAGTGACAGTGTCCAGTCCAGTCCAGTGGGGGATGGCAAGGCAATGGCAATGGCATCTGCATGCATAGCCTTTGCTTGACTGACCTTTGACTTGTAAGTAAATTAGCAGTGAATGAGCTGGCGATACCGACGGATCAAAGGGACCACGTGATCAGGGTTGCCTAATTCTTTAAGAAATCATAAAATCATTATCCGTAGATAGCCCCTTTAATGTAGGGTGTATAGTATGTCCTAATCAGATAGTTAAGGGTCAGTATTGTCTTTGGATGGAGGCAGAAAAAAGAAAATAGAAAACCCTAAAGGAGTTCCTTCTGTCGAGAACAAGAGCACAAAGACTACTAGTACTGGAGTGGATGGTGTGTGTGTGTCCATATACACCATACAGCTTGTCAATAATGGTAGCATTTATATCTCATTTTCAACTTGGATTGGATGACTCACGCGGGCAATTGTAAAACTCTTTCATCTTCTTAAGTCATCTGCTAATAAGGTAAATCTTCTCTAATGTTGCACGTTAATTCTACAAACAAAACACCATTCACATCACTTCTTCTATTGTGTCTGTGGTTGGAGAATCCTTGGTTAACTCATTGGTTTATTTTTATATGAGTATTCTGAGTTCACCTCGTTTGTCTTGACCGAGAGAGTCTGAGCAACTTTTTTATGAAAAGATGGGGGCTGCCGGCTGCCTTTCCACGTGGATTGAATACAATAGTAGCCTAGTAAGCTATCCTTTGTATGCAGCGCCTTTTATAATCATTTAAATGTTTGGTTGTTAAGTACATTAATTTTTTAGTTAAGAGAAGATCCAGATATGGTGTATCTAATTAAATATAGAGTAGAGGTTTGGCAATCTCTGCAGACTGAGAATCAATAACAAGAAGATCTAGCGCTCACTTGGATTTGGAGTCTACGCTCTCTAGTCTCCAATCCTAGATGCCTAATTGCGCACTTTTAACCTAACAAAAAGAGATAGAAGAGAGAGAGAGAGAGAGATAGAGCGCTTTTGGATTTAAATTGCAGTTGAAAAGACATGGTTGTCACTCACATGGTTTGAAGCTTTTTTGAGTGGTCAGTCAAATGGGGTTGTGCCACGTGGTGAATTCCCACAGAAAAAATGCCCAGTCGACACCCGTTGCTGAACGGGCCGCTTTTGGCAGGGCTATCGGAAGGAAAATGCTTCTCTCTCACCTGTTCTCTCTTGTCCTGTCACCAAGGATTTGGATTTTTTTACACAACTAAACCAATCGAACTTATTTCGCTTACAGATGAGATTAAATTAGTAGCCATTCTTCTTTACTTACTCATTTTTCAATGTTGGATCAAGAAGAGCAGTATTTCTATTTGTATGGGCTTGGAGTGCGGAAGGCTTACGTGTGGTGTGGCCTCTGTGCAAAAATTAGAACAAAATTTGTCGGCGTTTTACACATTTTAGTGTATAAATTAAAATGAATCGAATTGGATTATGGTTTGATTAATGTAGATTTACATGGAAATGTTGGGATGCATTTAGCACTCCTCATACTGATCGTTATAGTCATAATAGTCATACATAGGAAAGACATTAATAATGAAGCAGAGAAAGGTGTCCTGGGCTTGGCATAGGTCTGGCCTAGGTTCTGTAGGATAAGACTAAGCAAACAAGAATATGGCAGATAGTCAAAAGAGAAGGTACAAACACTTAAACAAGGCCAAAATACAGGTCTTTGAAACCGAAAACAGGTGGCCCATCAACGCTAGACCAGGAAAATTTAAGTACGAAGCGTTTTTTTTTTTTTTTTTTTTTTAAGTATTTGTTTANGGTGGCCCATCAACGCTAGACCAGGAAAATTTAAGTACGAAGCGTTTTTTTTTTTTTTTTTTTTTTAAGTCTTTCTTTAGCTACCTCATTTTAATTATATGTCACTATTTAAATTTTTTTAAAAGAAAAATCTTTTATTTTCTATCACACCCACATTAATTTCAAAAGTTAAGTACATATTTTTGGAGTCCATTTTAACCTTAAAAAGTATTTTTCTTATCAAGATCTGATAAAGTTCCAATACTTACCTGTGGTTCGATGGTAAGCTGCGGGAGCTAAGCTAGCAGGTTTTGACTAAAATACGGACTGGACACTAGGAAAAAGTAAAGAGAGAGGAAACTATAAGGAAAAGATGAAATATTTATCATTTTATTTACTTAAAATTTTTAATATTTAGTTTTTATATGAAATCTCAATGATGCCCTTACAGTGTTTATTGGTTTCATATCGCCGTTTGAAATTAGGGTCTTTATGTTACTTTCTGATCTAGAGGGGTAACATCTGCGTCGCCCAGACCTGAGGGGTCTCTAGGGTATACGGACAAAAACAAAGTTGATTGCATTGGATTGGGGCACATGCATAGAACCCAGGCCGACAACCATCTCTATGTGTACTATTACTGTTGCTATTACTTAATTATTCAACATCATCATATCTCGTACTGGATTCACCACCCTCTCCCTTCTCTTGGCGTTTTATATGAGGCCATCATCACTAAATCCAACCCCTTCCTTGTCCCTTCCGCCTTTGGGCCTTGGGCCTTCTTTATTGGGCCTTTTCCACCCTTCCAGCATTCGAAACTTAAACTTCACTCAGCCCATTATCGCAATCTGCCCTGGCTTTGAAATCAATACATATTCACTCCTTTCCTCGTCTGTGCCGTTTTTATCAATTCAATAACGATATATCGACTTGGTCTTATTCTTTAATAATATTAAAAGTCTTTTTTTTTTTTTGAATTTGAATTTGATTGAACTAAATACGTTTAAATATTTTAAATTGATTAAAAAATTGCAACATTTTAAAATGTCCGAAATTAGGGAGGGTAGTTAAAAATCAATCAAACATTAAAAAATTTTAGATGCTATAATATAATAATCCGAAAATTGATCACTCTTTTTAACTTTTAGTTTCTAACGTTCAATAGCTAGTTTTTTTTTTTTTAGTTTTCCGAATTATCAATATTTAGATCTTGACAACAAAAAACACATGTTGATTGGTTGAATTATAGTCATGACATTTAAGTTTTAATCATTTTTCAAATTTATACTCGATGTTAGTCTTTTTTGAAAATTTCTCTAAAAATTTTAAATTCAATGATCAGATTCATAGGTTGATTTGTATTATTTAAAAATTGATAAACAAATAATTAGTCATAGCGAGTTATTTCACTTTACGATTGATGAACTAAACTAATATAAAACAAGTTTATTGAATTATAATACTTCTTAAAAAAAAAAAAAGACGAAGAGGAGGAAGTAGAGACCTTGCGTAAGCATGATTCATATATATGTGGTCATGCTACAGAGTTTCCTCACAATTGATCAAGTTAATTAATCATTTCAGCAATTAAATAAAAAAAAGACCAAATTGGTATTTGATTTTCAAATCGACAATTTCAAAGATTTCTCACGATTCCCAACTGGACTCAATATTCAATAATTAAACTCACATGCATAGCCAAGTAATCCCCACCATATTTTACGTTCACACCATAATCAATACTTCCTCCACTTATAATCAATTCCTGTACTTAACCCGCTGCCTTATAATTGTGGTTGTTCCGCTATTCAAAAATGATTTGTATTGGAAGAATGTATTAAATTATATTTTCAAGCAATATAAACCAACTTGCGGATCAAGAGGAGGGAGTAGCTTCCTGCATCTGCCCAGCTCATGCCCAGCTGCCGACGGGTTTTATTGAAACTTGTACAAATCACCCTATAAAATATAAACTAAATAAAGAAGAATCAATCTGAACACTAAATTGTTTAATCTAAACACATGGATGGAAGTAATTAAAATCTAATTAGGCTGTTGGCTGTTGGTTGCTCTAAGATGGCTTACCGCTTGACCATCTTTGGTCAAATCTTCAGAGCTCTATTATCAATAATTGAAGCAATACCTAGGAGATCATGAGCATCTAGAGTATATTGTAAGCTATTTCTTTTTCAATTACAAGGTTCCTTGTTTGTTGTTACAGGTTCCATTTTCTTGCTTCAACTTGTTTGCAAGAAAGAAAGAACATGTATCCTCCATCTCATGACATTGCGGAATATGATGCACAAGGATATGCAGGTGCCAGGAACGCCAGTACCCCTAGACAAGCTTTTCAATATGCCCCCGCTCCTGGAACTACAAGAGAGTGGTCGACCGGCCTTTGTCACTGTTGCGATGACCCAGCAAACTGCTTGATTACTTGCGTATGTCCCTGTGTCACCTTTGGACAGATTGCTGAGATTCTTAACTACGGTTCCATACGTAAGTAATAAAGCTTTCGTTTAAAATGCAAAGAAGAGCTTGTAGTGGTGCTTAAAATGGTGTTATTGACATGTTTCGCTTCCTGGTGCAGCTTGTGCATCCAGTGGTGCAGTTTATGGGCTGATTCTGGGCCTTACGGGCTTGTCATGCTTGTACTCATGTTTCTATCGTTCAAAACTGAGAGCGCAATATCACTTGGAGGAGGCACCTTGTGCGGATTGCCTAACTCATTTCTGCTGTGAACAATGTGCGCTTTGTCAAGAGTATAGAGAGCTCAAGAACCGTGGTTTTGATATGGGGATCGGTGAGTACATTTTGTTGGGCTATCTTGAGTTCTAGTAATTTATTTTTTATTTTTATTTATTTATATCATGTATTTTTGCATATCTTTCTCATCCCTTTTTATGGGTTCTCGTATATATAAATAAATCTTAATGATTTATGCTTCCGTTCAAATCACCTAACATTGATGAACCTAATTTTGAGTATGAAGGTTGGCACGCAAACATGAATAGGCAAAACAGAGGAATCACGGTTGCCCCTGTTGTTGGAGGAATGACCAGATGATATCCTGGCGCAGTAAGTTCCAGTTCCAGCTATCTCTATTTCATTGGCTGTGTGTTTATGTATTGATCTGCCAAATCTACTTGCTAGTGTTTTACAATCCGCTTGTGCTATATTGAGTTTGGCTTCTTGTATGTACCAGATTGATTAAGGCAAAAGTTCCCTCTCCATTCTAAAACATTTTGTCTCATGAACCCTAATATCCGGTGATTTATCTTCAACTTGTAATACAAGATCTATCTTAACAAGTTACACACAAAAGAAAGAAACTGGCATGATTTTAGTGAGTTTTTTCATAGATTGAAAGGTGAATATTCTATTAACTGATATAACATTAACTCCAGTATTATTAAGTACCACATTAATAAGAAAAACAATTAAAAGTCGAGGAATAATAATACTAAGACCTCAAAGACACGAAAGGATCAAGATTCTTCTTTTGAACATCACAAATTTAGAATACATGAAAGTTGTAAGCAAAAGTAGAGAGTTGAGAGTGCTTCTAAAGATGAAAAGGTTGGTGTTCGGATTCAAGATATCACTAAGCTCTTGTTGCGGCTCATCATGCTCATGAATTCGTCTATGTTAATGAAGCCATCTCCATCAGCATCCACACGTCGAATCATTTTCCTACAAGCATCAAGGCTGTATCTCTCCCCCATCCTCTTTAAAACTTCCATCAATTCTTCAGCACTTATTTTGTTATCCCCATTCAAATCAAACACTTGGAAAGCACCTTGAACATCACTTTTATTTGACCCTTCTTCACTGCCATTCATCATTTCCAAGAACTCCTTAAAGTCGATGAAACCATCTCCATCAGCGTCAACGGACTGAAAAGACTTCGCAGCCTCACGTTCCGCAATCCCTTTACCAAGCAGATTCAAAGCTGACTTGAACTCCTCCTTAGAGATCTTTCCATCTTTGTTGGCGTCAAACTTGTCGAACACACGTCTCATCTCCTGCAAATTTGATTGCTGAACCCTTGACACACTCTTATTCTCTCTACTGTCTTTAGAGAAGCTCAACTGGGGCGATTTTAGAGAGTGCTTTCCTGTTGGAAGGCCATATTGGAAACTGAGAAAACTGACTTTGGACATTCTCTGGCGATTCTAAATTACAATTGATAGTGAGATGAGCTGCAGTTGTTGCATGGGCGCCCTCATATATAGAAGTTGGAAGATTCCTCTTTTGGGATTTATGATTTTATATATTATTCGAACTTATTCTTATCTCTAAGTCACTTTAATTTCCTGCAACTCGAGGAAACTTGGAGCCAATTAAGTGACTAGTGTTAGAAGATTAAAGTAACACGGAATTCGGATCACAATCTAATAGTTCGTGTTTTAACACAAGTTGACAAGCATCTTCTTACAATGCAAAACTAATTTTACAATCCATAAAGTGAAAGATGCTTACGCGTTTTCTCGAATCGAGATAAGGAAAGAAGCAAAGTTGATGCAGGGGCATCAATATCAACCATGTATGAGTATGAATTATGATGGAATATTAGAAATCCAATTGGATTCCTTCTTTCTCAACCTCATGTTATTTAAAATAGGAATAGAAATCACGCCGAGTACGTAAAGCAAGCAACTTTGTTAGGATACTAATTGTAAGGTATAAGACTTAAATCCTACATTGGAAGTGTGGGCTTTTGTGTTGGATTTATAAGGTTTTGGGCTTTACTATTTCAATAGCTAGGGTATGATTCTTCCAAGATTCTTATCAATTGGTATCAGAGTCTACATCATGTTTCTAAGTAGTAATTAATGATTATGAATTTTTCCTTGAAAACCTTTCCTAATTTTTTATATTTGAGTAAACCTAATGTTTTTCTTTTATATTTTGATTGAATTATGATCCTCTACCTCCATAACTTTACCTTAAATTTTAAAAATTTAGACTTTAATATTTGAGTAAAGCTATTAAAACTTAAATTTTTCATAGTTTCTAAGCCATTCATTCTTCATTAAATATATATATATAGTCAGACTATTGAGACTTAATTTTTTTTTACTTAATTTCACACACTATTTAATAGCTATTGATTTTTTTAATTTAATGGTAGAAATAGTTGCTGAGTTGGTATTAAAAAAAAAAACTACTTTTTAACTTTTTTTTTCAATATATATATATAGGGTTAGGCTATTGTGACTTAATTTTTTTTTTACTTAATTTTATACACTATTTAATGATTTATTGCTATCCACAGGTGAGAAAAAGAAGTTAAAAAGTAGTTTTTTTTTAATGCCAACTCAGCAACTATTTCTACCATTAGATTAAAAAATCAATAGCTATTAAATAGTGTGTGAAATTAAGTCACAATAGTCTGATCTATATATATGAATTTCTACTGGAAAAATTTAAATAAAAACATTTAAATTGAAATATGACCGTTTATATTTATAGATTTTCGATGGCATATCGAATTGGTATAACAAACATAATTTTTGCAATATCTCTAGTAGGTATGTATTATAATGGTAGCAAGAATCGAGCCAAACTTCAACTACTAAAAGAATTTAGATATCACTTGCGCCAATCATTTGTGCTATCACAAACTGATCCCACCTTGCATGATGAGTTTGTCTCTCTTATAAGAAATTAAAGAACTAAAATATTTTTAGGTACATAAATATTATTAATATCAAATTATTTATAAATTAAATACAAGAATTGGGACTTTGCAATATATTTTGACATATAAAACACAAAATAAAATTAGAATATTGAGGAAATCTTGAAATAATATTTAGAGAAGAAAAATAAAATTAGAAAAGTAATAGTTATAAAATCCTAAGAGAATAAATTTATAAACAATATCTAACAAAAAAAACAATCAGTATACAATTATTATTTTCCCAAATAGTCAACGCAATAAATAGATGAATTTTATAGTTTGAAGAAATAAATTGAATAGGCAAAAAAAGATCAAAAAGAAATTTGATATTCTACAAGTGACAATTGAGAGATGGATGGTGAAGGAGGAAAAAAGAAAACAAGAAGATAAAATTTGATATTCTCAAATGGGGAAAGATATAAATAGCAATTAATTAAGAAAAAGTCAAAATTTTAAAGAATAATAAAGACTACAAATTAATTAATCTATAATTTTAAACTTTGTTGTCTATGAGGGGATTAAAATTCATGATCTACCATCACCAGAGCTCTAAGAGTGCAAGGCCATAAAATAACCAATATAAGAGCACATGATTTTTAATTAGGAACTAACAAAAGAGGTTTCAGCCTGAACATAGCTCCGCTTATGATCCCACAAGAGTAAATAATATTATACAAACGTATATGTTTTTATTATTATTTGTGTCCTAGTAAGTTAAAGAAAATATCTCAAAACTTTAGATACAATAATTTTTTCTTTCTTTTTCGCTTATGTTGCTGGCATTTTGTTGCTCTTCTGTGAAATTTCCAAAACACCCTCTCCATTCAATTGAGCGACAAATGTCATCAAATGGCCACATGACCAAGTTCTGGGGCAAGCAACATCCTATCGACAGTGGAAAGCATGTCTACCAAGATGCAAACGCACGGCTCCTTCCAAGTGTGACGGCTAGCAAAGTATTCATACTACTAGACAAAAACTAACACACGAGGCCGATATCACCAACAAACGAAACTATAAAAGTGCAACTATCTCTCCAACCAAGGTATGATGTCTTCATTTGATGTACAAAATAGAAGAACTTCTAAGCAAAGTATCTACAAAAAGCTCTCCTGGTTAAGCTTTCTCATCAAACAGGGACATTTTTTGGCAAGCTTTACACACCATTTTGCCTTGATCCTCATTGTCGTTGCCCTCCATCTCATCTCTCTACTTGCTATTATCAACACTCACGATGTGAATCACCCCCTACAAGCTTGTTAACAACATTAGACCATCTCTTTTTCGGTCATCTTATATGTGGAGCTAAGTTGGCTTATTCTCATGCCTTTTTCTTTGTTTCTCACTATTTAAATTGGTTTCCTTACTGACTTGAGCATCAGAAGGTTCACCTCGATGAGAAACCCGACACCCCTGACTTTTGTGTATCACTGCAACATAGTTCTAGTAGCTACTCTCAGAAGAACTCGGCCATAAACCAACAAGCCAAAGGAAAAAGAAGTTTCCCTCGAAGTTAAGTTGGCATGTCAAAAGCAATTCGGTTGCAGCAGACCTAGATATTAGAACTAACCTTTGTGTATCAAGATAATCCGTGTGTCAGGAGATACCTCTGAACTTGCAAATTTCTAATCCCCCAGTCAACTTTCTTTGCCACAAGCCACCTACTCCACCAAGTCAACTCCTAAAAAGCACTACCTGCGCCCCCACGCCATCCCAGGTCTCCACTTACTATGCCAGAAGCTGTCAGGCCCCTATTCGACATGAAACACAAGCTATCTCTTGTTGGATTAGCCCTCCCACTCGGCCTGCCGAGATTCAACGTCCTCACTCAGGCGATTCGCTCACCCGTCTCCTTCGACCGTCGATTCTCCACTCAATTCACCTGCCGGGGTCATCACTTCACACCGATCGCAATCAACTTTTCAAGGGCGTTCCAATTATTGTACATGTATGTGTTATTGAGTAATTATCATTGATCACCCCTATCTTTTTCTCTTTTTTCACTCATACATTCATACGGACGTTTAATCTTTTTTTCTTCTCTTATCCTTAAGTTTTGAAAAAATCTCTTCTCAAGTCTTCCAGTTAAAAATTATATTAGTTAATATCTATGAACCTCAATACTTCAATAAATTTACTATTTTACCCTTACTAACATATATAAAAAAATGACTTAACTTTTAAAAGACAATATTAAATTAAATTAACACATATATATTAGTATTTATTTCAAAGGTAATTTGATCATTTAATTTAATATTGTCCTTGAAAAGTTAGTTATTTTTTATGTGTTAATATGGGTAAAATGTTAAATTTTTTGAAATATGGAGGTTAATAGATGTTAACTAATAGAATTTTTAACTGGAAAACTTGAGAAGAGATTTTTTCAAAACTTAAAGATGAGAGAAGAGAAAAAGGACAAACATCCCATATGAGTGAAAAAAAGAAAAAAGATAGGGATGATCAATGATAATTACTCATTTATTATTCAATTGTTGCAATTTTCCCACCTCAACAGCTTACAATTTTCTTTTCAAAAATTTAAAACTTTTATTTATTACCAATCATACTTAAAATTTTTGAATCTAAAGTTTATTGTGTTCTCATCATTTATAATTGTACTATCAATGTATTTGGATCCATTGTAATCTTTTAAATTTAATGACAGAGAAAAATAATAGAAGATTTCGTTGATTTTCATATTAGTAATGATCTCATCTAATTTTTGCAACTTTAGTTGGGGCTTACATAGGCAAATCTATGCAGAACCACCATTGACTAGTTTTCGAAATAGTCATATTTTTTATTTATTTTTTAGCTTAGAGAATGCAAGTGTATGCATAAGTACAAATTCGTCGCTAAAGGCAATTTTGATCCAAATCCTATTATTTTGTTGCTTCTGACAACAAACTTGAGTTTCTCTTTGGGTTGGTTCACCATTCTGGAAAGAAAGTCAAGGTTTTTAATAAGCTCCTTCAAAATCAATAAGTAATTTCTATATTTGTAGATAGTTGTGAGACGATTGCAACTATTAAAACAACTTCCATTATCGTAATATATACTGAACTCTGTAGTCTCATTTATAATATTAAACGAAACGGAAAGTCCGAAACCCATAAAAACTCTCGTCCGTTACAACCCGAATACGTACAAAAACATATAGATAGATACAACCCACCAAAAAAAAGAAGAAAAGGGACTTTTATATATAGGACAAAAGCAAGGACTGAACATTAGGTAAATGCTAATTCACTAGCATGACTGATGTTAGTCCCTGGTTTTTGATCTTTGATTCCTCTTCCATGGTAGTACCGGTCAGCTCTCTGGCTCTGTCTACTTGCACCGTCCAATCTGTTGTTGTCAACACCACCACCATTAGAACAGCACACACAATCTGGGCTGCTAATAGCCCTAGCCAGAGCCCTAATAAACCCATTTTCAATGCAAAGCCCATTAAGATAGCAATAGGCAATCCCACTCCGTAGAAGGATCCCAAGTTTATGTTTGCGCCCAAGCTTGGCCTAGCGCTGCCTCTCAGCACACCACAGCCTGTCGTTTGTGGGCAGTTTCCTAGCTCACATAAGCCCACCATTGGCATTGACATGGCTGTTAAAGACAATATGGTCTTGTCACTAGTGAAGATTTGGCCCCAAGCATTTCTCATTGTTGTCATGAACGACATGGCAATTGTGCTCATGAAAATGGCACAGGATAGTGCAATGATAGATGACGTTTTTGCTTTGATAGGCCGGTTTGCGCCTAACTCGTTACCGACCCTTGTTGACACGGCTAAGCTGAGTGCTGAAGGGAAGATGTAGACAAGTGAAGTTGCTTGGATGATAATTCCCATCGTAGCAACGGCTTCAGTGGCATTTGAGAGAAGCCCTGACAGGACTATCATGAGCTCATACCACCACCACTCTAAGCACACTGAGATGCAACTTGGGATGGCTAGGCCAAGAATTGGTCTCCATTCACCAAAGCATTCAAGTGACCAGCCTTGCCAAGACTTTCTACAGATGCCAGAAAAGAATAGGTAAAGCAAGATGGTTAATAATAGATTCAAATCTGTTATGGCAACAGCCAAAGCTACGCCTTGGATGCCAAGTCTTAGATGATAGATTAAGAGATAGTTGATTGGTGCATGAAGAGCAAGAGCAAAAGCTGCACTGAGCATGAGAGGAAGGGTAATATTCTGTGTTCTTAGGTAGATTTTGAGTGGATTGATAAGGGACTGAAAGAGTAGATCTGGTAAAGAGAATGCAAGATAAGTAGAAGCGATGGATGAGATAACTGGATCTTGCCCACAAAACAGAAGTACGGGTTCAACGTTTAGCCACAAGAGAGAGATGGGTATGCAAACTACGGTGAGAATAGCAATGGTGCGTTGTAGGGTTTGGCCCACAAGAGACCATTGTTTGGCTCCACAAGCTTGAGAAGAGATGGCTTCCATGCCCATAGACAGGCCAGAAATGATAGAATAGCCAGTGATGTTAGCAACACCGATTGAGAGAGACCCTCCCGCCAGTTCATCCTTCCCCAATTTCCCCATGAACAACATAGATATCGCTGACTTGCCATAGATGAGCAAGCCTGTGATTATCATAGGGAAGGCGATGACATACAGCTGCTTGATCTCTTCAAAAACCTGAACAAAAGAGAGGTAAAACCAAAAGAAAAAAAAAACTACGAGTGCAATAAAGAATTAAGGAAAAATACAACAAGAGTTGACGTCATAATAAGCTAACCTGTGAAAGAGAAGGTCGCCACGCTTGATATTGGTAGCACAGAGAATCTTCCTCCTCTGCTACATCCTTAGCTTCTTCATGCAGTGATAGTGAAGAGTTGCGACTCAACAAAAGAGGAGCTGATGAATCATTCTCCATCTTGACAACGTCAAATGTTAACGAGGGAGAGAAGAGTTGTTTCTCAGTATAAACAGAAGAGAGTGAAACTGACACTAATCAAAGGAAGAGAGGAATTGACACAAGTGTTTCTTAGGATAAAAGAAGAGAAGACATTCTCTCTTAGCACAATTGACAATCCTACTGCTAGTACTCATACATAAATAGATAGTGATGAGTGTAGAGTCTATATGGTAATGTAGTAGTGTTTTCTAGTGTGTTTCTCTAGAAAAATAAAAATAAAAATAAAAACTCTTTTTAACTTTATTTTTTTTCTCTCTCTCTATAAAGAAGAGATTAGTTAGGGTTTGGTGGTGAGAAATGGACGAATGTGTGAAAGATAAGGAGAAAGTTGGCCATGCGGGTGGTTTCGTCCTTTTCTTAAAGAGAGGATCGTCAGTAGTCTAAAGGCTGAATAAACGAAAGCCTCTTTCTCTTACAAACAGTCGCTGGCAGTCGCTCCAAATGCCAAAACAGGGAGAGCTGTCAACACATCATCAACCTCTGTGTAAATACTCCAAACCAACCATTCTAATTTCTTTCCTTCTCTTCCATGGCCCCATTGCCCCACCCGCACCCTCACTCCTCTGAATCAATTCAATATATCTTTCAAGGGGACTGCTGATGCCCTTTCCTCTCCCTAAAATTACTAGTAATAATTTCGATCCACTTGTTTTTAATTCCTAATTAGATTATTCTTCCAAAAATTATGTCAAATCTCATTCTCAATTATGTTTTTAAATGATGTCATTTTCATTAAATAGATGTTGAAAAGATTTAGTAATTGATATGAAATTAAACACATCATTTGAAATGAGATTTGAGATAATCTTTTAAAAAATTATTATTACTCTTTCTACTCTTCTAATTAATATGGGAAAAGCACACAAATAACCAAATTCATAAACTATTAAAGAAAAAAATTAATCATAATTTTTTATTGTCTAGTCAATCGATGGACTAATGGGATGTCGTTTGATCGTTATGAGTTGACAGGCCAGAAACAATTTTGTGCATTTTTTTTTCAACTTGGTTAGATAATAAAAAAAATAAATATATCTACTATTTTTCTAAACGACCTTTATATTATGGTTATTTCTTGCTATTTCTAAATTATTAATATTAGAACAATAAAAAATGAATATATATTTTATGGCCACGTAATTCAACAATTAATTATAAAACTTTTGATCATCATAAATGAGAAAATAATCAAATTTGATGAATTATTGAGATTTTAATAGGTTAACCTCTTTAATTGTTTAATCAAGTTCAACTTTAAATAACAAAAATTTCATTCTATTCGAGATGAAATATTGATGGGCTTAAGCCTCTAGGATACCTATACACCCCAAAGGGCCTTATACCAATTAAGATGGACACTCCTTATAAGCCATCATACTTCTCATTTTTTAAGCAATGTGGGATGTGATGTGGGATGTTACAATCACCCCTTAGGAGTCAAGTGTTCTCGTTTGATTAGGCCTACATCCCGTGGTAATCTGTAATAGACTTAGATCCTCCAGTCTTAGATCCCCAGTTCTCATATTTTTTATCGGGATTGGTTTTGATACTATTTATCCTGACCTAACCTAGACTAATTTAGACCTAATATGATATGAGTAATTATCATTGACCACCCTTACCTTTTTCTTTTTTTTACTCATATGGGACTTTTGCCATTTTTCTCTTCACTCATCCTTAAGTTTTGAAAAAATATTTTCTCAAGTCCTCTAGTTAAAAATTCTGTTAGTTAACATCTATTAACCTTTATATTTTAATAAATTTACCATTTTACCCTTACTAACACATATAAAAAATGACTTAATTTTTAAATGATAATATTAAATTAAATGACCAAATTATCTTTGACACATATTAACACAAATTAAAATTACTTTTATGGACAATATTAAAACATATTGGTATTTATTTCAAGGGTAATTTGGTCATTTAACTTAATATTGTCCTTAAAAAATTAGTTATTTTTTATATG
>JANLJB010005660.1:23565-44517 GCA_026212285.1 Bursera cuneata
AAAAAAAAAAAAAAAAAAAAAAAAAAGATAAGGATGGTCAATGATAATTACTCAATATGATATTGTTCACTTTAGACCTAAGCCTGTCTAATTTTATTTTTAGGATACCCGTAGACCGCAAAAATCCGCATACAAATAAGGTGGATCACCTTTTATAAGTCATTTGATTTCTCATTTCCTACGATAAAATAATTTATTAGTAATATTAAAATAGGTTTGGATTAACTTTTAGAACAACCCCATAAATTTAATTATTTACATAATTATTGGAGAAACAATTATTCTGATACCAAATATTTCATTATTAGCTTTCACGAGCGACAGCATCAATGGATGGTTGAAGTTAAGAGATTCTCGGCTTTCAAATCATGATTTCGACCGAAAGATTTGACTACACTATCGGGATGGTGACGGAGAATAAACTCTAAATCTCAGACTTCAAAATTTAATCCCCCTAATGATTAAATTAAGCAACGTGCCAAAGGCTATCTCGATGACGGGCCAAGAATACTAGCATAATACATAAAATAGGGTATAGCATTTATATCTCCACTTGTAGCATTTGAAAAGACGTGATAATATGAAATATGGGACATGAAATATTAAAATTTCAATTTTTATATAATTATTGTTTTATTTCTTCGGTCATAAATCTTCCTCTCAATAATTTTATTTACATATTTAGTCGCTATCATTGTCGATTGCAAGATTTTACATTTTAGGAAATATTTCGGATACCATGTGGGATCCTCAAATATTAAAACAAACTCAATATTTTTGGAAAATACCAAACCCTCCTTATTTATTATGAATAATAACAGATATTTTGATATTGTCGACGAATTCTTCGTTAAAAAAGAAAGAAACAGATGGGAAATTTGATGGGTTGGGTTTACACACACGCATCCCAAAAAGTTGCACGTGTGCTACTGCAAAAATGTATAGATGCCACTTGCCCTCTTAATGATTTGTGTTTTTCGTTTGAGAATCTTTTGTATTTTGCATGGCTGGCACTCTCCTTATTTATTTAATTTTGGTAAATATTTTTATTCAGCTTTATCGCATCAGCCATTCAGCTAGGATGGTGTATAAATGGTACAATCAAGTACAATCGTCTTTTAATATTTCATTCCTAGAAATTTTATTTATTTATTTATAAATTCCAGATTTTTTCCTTACAATTATATAAATAAATAGAAAATAGAAATGGCTAGTAAGGTGATTTATAATTACAGTTTCTTAAAGGGAGAATAATGTTAATAATTACGGCAGAAAATTCTTTAAAAATGAGTAAGAAAATCTCGTACAGTTTTGGTTTTTGGAGATGAATGATACTGGCTGCAGTTATAGGAGAGTGAGACAAAAAGAGTGGCCTAAAAATCTTCTACGTAATATCTTCTTTTCCCTTATTTGCCTTATTTTGTGTAATCATCTCTATTGTGTCGTCGTCATAAAGGATTACCATAAGCTTAAAAGTCCTTACAAAGATACTTGGCAACCACTCAACAATGGGCGCCTCAATGATTATATCATAAAAACAATGGTCCTTACAACTTCTTGTTAACATTTAAGCCTCTTTGAGGACAATACTCAACCCAATTGTAAAAATATACCCTACCATAGGGCACATGGATACATAATTCATAAAACAAACACACACACGCAATAATAATATATAAGCAACAACAAGTCTTATCTGTCCCCTTTCTTCCCTTCTATTAGACATGGCTTTCTTCTATTGAAAAAATTAAAATGTTTCATCAGAGAGGGGGAGAGAGAGTGATTGACTTTGAAAAGTCTTTTGCCATAAATGGGCAAGCAGTGGCAACAATGTCCATGTGAGTGGATGTTCGAGATGAAAGTCCCAGTGAAAGCACAGGCCCACTAATCCAAGTCATTGATTGATTTTATATCCTATTTTAGCTTTAATTTTTAGTGGGTACCCTTTGTGGATGTTGATCATGTCACTAATTTGTCTTCCCAGTCCCAACATAGAAGAATTTGATAGGGACGTGCTTATTGTTAAGTCTAGTTCATTTTGCAAAATTTGTTCTGCAAGTAACATTAATGATCCAACTAAACCAACTACTAAGTGTATCTCTAATCCTAACTCTCAATCAATTGCCACCACTTTTTAAACCCTACAACGATTCAGAAATGATTTCTACCATTTTGAGAAACAACTCCTAGAAAACATACACACTTAACTCTTTTTTTTTTTTTTTCCTTAAAACGGTTTCATATAATAATTTAAGATGGATTGTCTTATGATTTGATTCAACAAGTTCGTTGATATTTTTTAGAGCACAAGAGGACAAGCGAGACTGATCAGGCGGACAAAATTATTACTACTATTTTTTCTTTCATGATATTGTCGTTGATAATAGTTGAATTCTTGTGCCACAAATTTCCGTCAAATGCAGACACATTGGAGGAGTAATCAGTAATGGGCGTTTGTAGTGTTTCAAGCCTACTTCGGGGTCCATGCCGGAACCACGGACCTCAGCGAAAATATCAATTGAGATGGGCCTGCAGTGGGTGCATCTCGTGTTTGAGGTTACGTCTGAACAGAATCAACCTGAACTACAAGCCAGGGCGGCTCCCTGCCCAGGCCCTAGCAATCCAGAATTTCTACTCAGTTTTTATAGCAAAAACAAAAATCTTGCCTTTTCGCCATGAAACAATTTCCAAAAATAAAATATACTGCCAAAAGGATCAAAGCGCTTCTGATCATAACACGAGCTAGAAGTTGATAAATTAAAGCCGAATTTGAGTCCACCACTCCCTTTCTTAGTTGTGCTGCAGACCTATCCAGATTGATCACGCATCAG
The DNA here is from genome assembly GCA_026212285.1 of Bursera cuneata. Classification (NCBI taxonomy): domain Eukaryota; kingdom Viridiplantae; phylum Streptophyta; class Magnoliopsida; order Sapindales; family Burseraceae; genus Bursera; species Bursera cuneata. The sequence continues at coordinate 26,397 of JANLJB010005660.1, forward strand.
CAACTGGGGCTATAGGTGCTGACAAATGGATGATGTATAGTTAGGAAGTAGCCTCAGTAACATCAAGGCAATGAACAGGATATCTGGATTAGACCTGAATTAAAGTTCTCTGCTGTCATTGACATGGCAGAAGACTAATAGTATCACAAAATCTCAGAAATCTGCAGCAAGGCAACACATCAAGTTAATCTTATATCGACTACAGGGTAATATAGTGGACAGTATATTAACTTAAAAAAGAAAAGGTTCCAAAAATCAAACACATATGGACTTATAATAGAGAAAGGAAATTGAGTAAAATGTATTTTGTATATTCAAAGTCATGTTCACTAAAATAAACATCAAAGAAAAAAGAAAAAGTAAACAGATTTCTCCTTGTTTTGTTAAAAGCAATATGCTGGGTAATTATTTTTATTGTTATTAAATGTAATATGACCATGTAGTTTTCCAATCTAAAGATAGGAGAACAGATAGCAAGCAAGCCAACTTACATTTATGGGCATCTCAGCTATGATAAGGTTGCTGGTTTCTTCAATAGTCTTTAGAGTTACTACTTCACCCCCAACAACCATATTGATTACAGTACCATCTGCATTTCTTAAAATGAAATTATTGTTGGATGCAAAAGACTGATAATACAAAACCAACAAAAGATAACATCACCAAAGAACAAACCTGCTGCCAAACAAGTGGCCATTCGTCTCATATATGTTTCCTGCAAACAAGCATAAATCACAATTCATAAAAAAGGAAAAAAAAAAAAAAGTAGAAAATATTTTAATTTTATATGGATATTTTGGGAGAAGAATTATAGTAACTCTATCAGACTTTTTCAAGGAAAACTCAAAAGAAATCCACTGACACGACAAATTTATAATAAAAGGAAACCTCAGACACACAATCATCAAAATGGCTATCATGATACAGCAATATCCAAAGATCCTGAAGCTGGCCTGCAGGTACGGCCCTAAAACCACCACATTGATATGGACTATGTATAAGGTAATGAAAGAAAGACCAAACTGCAGTACCAAAAACTACATCGAATTACATCTCACACTGAGGCCTGAATGAAGATTGGATTATACCTTTTTTGTTGGTAATGCATAATTTATCAGCACACGGGCAGAAAGAGGAGATTCTCCAGAAGCAAGAAGTGGAAGGCAAGCATCTGTTACAACTATCATATGTGACTTGTGCTCGTGGTTACCTATTGTTGCTTGTCGAAATTTCTCCAAAATTGCAGCTCGCTCTGCTTCAACAAGGTCACTGTACTGGTATACAGTAACATTATGCACACTACTTTAGCAACACTCACACACTATGAAAAAAAATTGTAAAGCTTCCACACTCAATGTCTATAAATATCAGAGATGAGTGTCAAAAAGCTTACAAGATATCAGAAGCTTTTTTTTTTTTTTTTAACAAACTTGTCTAAGCTTGAAAATCTTCAAAGGAAATAAAGTATACTGTTTANATGAGTGTCAAAAAGCTTAAAAGATATCAGAAGCTTTTTTTTTTTTTTTTTAACAAACTTGTCTAAGCTTGAAAATCTTCAAAGGAAATAAAGTATACTGTTTAACAGATTGTATCAAAGGAAAAATAATCCTCTCATAACGATATTGATTCATCCCGTTGAAATCAACAGCAACGAAATAAATACATGAACAATCTGGTTCATTGAGAACTTACAGTTAAAATTTAAAGACACCAAAAAAAAAAAAAGAGTTAGCACCTAATAAGATATGTGAAAGGAAAAATTGAAGATCACCCTAACCAAGCTCCAAATTCTAACCCAAAAAGTATCAAATTAAAAAGCTTCCACCATATGCACAACCACAGTCAATACATCGAAGGCAACCACAAAAACTAGCTACCAGAAACTCTTTAACTCTAGATTTCCACCATATGCACAACCACAATCAATACATTGAAGGCAACCACAAAAACTAGCTACCAGAAACTGTTGGAACTCTAGATTTCAACCAATCTGACATCAGGTACACGAGTTATTCTGCCTTACTCCAACCTTATAATTTTTTTTTTTTTTTTTATTTAAAAAAAGGTTCACCAATTAAGATGATGTTTGATTTCAAATTAAAAAATATATGTTTAAACTAAAAAATAGTGAATTTAGGATTAGAACTTAAATACATACTTATGGAAACTACTTTTAAAAAAAAAAAAAATTTTGAATGATGTTTTTGGTTGTAGCAACAAATTATTTCTAAAAACAACCCTGCAGAATACACTTTCTTGAGATTATTAATATTATGGTTATTAAAAAAAAATGTCTGGATTATAACGAAGTGATTACTATACGATTATGGACTAATTATCATTTAACTCATTGAAAAATGCATTGCAATATAATACGATTAATACTATCTATTTAAGGAAATAATTATTAAAGAATTTGTATTATTTACCAGAGAGGAGAAAGAAATGAAAGGGAGATTAGAGACGGCGTAGCAAACGGCGTCAAGCTCGTCGCGGGAGCCGCAGCAGACTACCAGCGGCAAGGACGTGCGTCGCCCCGCCACGCCTAGCAAATCCACAAGCGTCTCCTGAAATGAAATTACACAAATTTTATCAAAATTGAAATTTATTTTTATTTTATTCTTAGATTAAAAAAAGAAGAAGAAGATTTGAGTAAAGAAGTTGGAGACCATCTTAAACTGCATTCTGTCGACGGCAACATAAAAGTGACGATGTTGACTGCAAGGACGTCAAAATCATGAACTTTGTCATGGTGAGATTAGAAAAATTTCAAATTCGAAGAAATAAATTAAAAATTTCCATGAAAATCGTGACAATTAATACCTGAAATATGAAGGAGACTGAGATGGAGGAGAGGGAGCGGCCGTTCCATCTATTGCCATGACACGCGACTCCTCGTCTCGGTGGCTGTGGCTTTGATTGATGCTCTTTTAGTTAAAACGACTTGGTTTTCACGAACGGTATAAAAGCGACGTCGTTTAATTTTCCTTTTAAAAACAAAATGATGCCTCGTATTGACGATCTAACCCTTGCGGATGAATTTGTATTTGTGTTAGTATCACAAAATAGTATGAACTTTCGATTACCATGTCCAACGTAGTTTGTAATATTAACCCACCCAATTATATTTAGTAATTCAATTAGAAGCCTTTTTAATTTTCAACGAGGCTGTTTTATTGGTGGTTAATGAAGTAATGTTATATATATAACCTATTTGTAAATTAAATTTTATATAATTTGATTTAATCAAATATTAGTTAATAAATAAAATGAAAAAATTATTATTATTCAATAATTTTTCGTATATAAAATTGGAAGAGTGAATATGCAAAAATCAAATAATTTAATAAGAGTGATAAAGTATAATTTAAGTATAACATTATTTATAATTTTATACATATTAATAATAATAAAGACATATATGTATATGTTATGACTTATGTCATGTTGTAATAATTTTGGAATTTAATAAAAAATAAAATAGATGATAAATTGAGAAAAAAGAAAATATTTATCATGCCCATCTTGACTTTATTTTGATGTATTGAAGTGAAATTGAATTGGTTTTTAATCAATAATATTGTTTGTGAATCGCACTAAAACTCTCCCAAATTGGTCGTTGTACGGACGAAAGCCAATTTAAGCAATAAAACATAACAAAGAAGTGGGTACTTTATTGTAAATAAGAATCGTTGGCTTTTAACTCACAATTACATAAGCATAGAACAGAAGCTGTGCATGTACTTGTACTTTGTTGGAAAAACGTTCCTGTCCAAACTCGAAGTCTCGAAAGCAAAGCCTAAAGTGTGTACACTGAATAATCAACGGCGATATAATATCATGTGCACATAGATCATTCAGAGGTGGTGTTTATTTAGAAATAACACAAAAATAGATTGGAAGGAAACGCAAATACAGGGAACTGAAGGGGTAAATACAGAAAGACGATAAAAACTTAACCTTCTCTTAGTTTATTTATTTATTTATTATTATTACATTTATTTTTGGTTTGCCTCGTGCTTTTCAGCTTATTTCATCATCTCTCTTGTTCTCTCTCTCTCTCTTTCTCCTCTCCGGTTACACCAGTCTCGGGCTCTCATCTCATCTCATCTCTCGCGGCGCACGTTAGGTCGCCGCCCTCTATCCTACGCCCCCCCACCCCGGAGGTACGATTTTTCCTTTTTCTTTCCTTCATTTCTGCTTAAAAAGTTATCCTCATCGAAACCCTAATTATAAGCTCAAAAGAAGACTGAATACTGCGCTAATGTTAATTAATGTTGTGATTATAAACGTAATGAGATTGATTACAGGTCTATAGTTTTGTTTTTGTTTTGGTTAATCAGGGTTAAAAGAGAGAAACTAGGGTTATCTGATCTGTGAAAGGAAGGAAAATCATTTTCTAGGTTTAGGCTTTGGCATTTGTTGGTTCTAGTTATTTGATGCATTGGAGGGAATTGGAGTCCGTCAAACGGGGTATATATTTGGGTGTGAACGTGAGATGGCCAATCCCGGAGTCGGGAACAAGTTTTTGTCTGTGAATCTGAACAAATCTTATGGGCAATCACATCATCAACATCAGGGTCATCATCAGAACTTACCTCATTCTGGCTATCATGGTTCGAACCGCTCCCGTCCTAGTGGTGGTGCTGGGGGAATGGTGGTCCTGTCACGGCCCAGAAGTGCACAGAAAGCCGCTGGGCCTAAGCTTTCCGTTCCACCCCCCTTGAATCTACCTTCATTGAGGAAGGAGCATGAGAGATTTGATACGTTGGGATCCAGCGGTGGGACTGCTGGTGGAGGGATTGCAGGTGGTGGAGCGAGACCTGGTTCCTCAGGCATGGGATGGACTAAGCCAGGTACAGCTGTTGCTTTGCAAGAGAAAGAAGGAGTTAGTGGTGATCACATGATAAATGATGGTGTTGATCAGAGTTCGCAGGGTGTTGATGGGGTGCGTAAGGCCGGTGGTGGTGGTGGTGCTGCTGTTTATATGCCGCCTTCAGTACGATCTGGTGTAGTGGTGCCCCCATATTCTAACTCTCCACATGTGGAGAAGGTGAGTGTTTTGAGGGGAGAGGATTTCCCGTCTTTGCGTGCTGCATTGCCAGCTTTATCTGGGTCAGAAAAGAAACAGAAAGATGGTTTGAATCATAAACCGAAGCAAGTCATGAGTGAGGATTCTGGTAATAATGACCAGACAGATGGTTCTAGATTGAACTCCCTTGTTGACATGCGTCCTCGGTTGCAGTTGGGAGGTGGTGGTGTTGGTAATGGGTTGGGTGAGAATGGTGGTAGAATTCGTGATTTGAGTGGTTCCCGTAGATCAGAGCAAGTGAGAAAACAGGAGGAGTACTTTCCGGGTCCATTGCCATTGTTTAGGTTGAAACCAAGGTCTGATTGGGCTGATGATGAGCGTGATACAGGCCATGGTTTTGTGGACCAGGACAGAGATCATGGGTTCTCAAAGAGTGAAGCTTACTGGGACAGAGATTTTGATATGCCAAGGCCTAGTATTTTTCCACATAAACCTGCTCATAATTTTGATCGGTGGGGACAGCGTGAGAATGATACTGGAAAGGTCTCTTCCAGTGAAGTCACTAAAGTGGAACCTTTTGGCAGAGACATAAGAACTCCAAGTAGAGAAGGACGGGAAGGTAGCTCCTGGAGAGCTTCTTCTCCTCTTCAAAAAGATGGATTTGGTGCCCAAGAGATTGGAAATGACAGAAATGATTTTGGTACAAGGCCATCTAGTGTGAACAGAGAAGCAAACAAGGAGAATAAGTACATGTCATCAACATTTCGAGACATAGCACCGGATGATTTTGGAAGGAGGGATTTGGGTTATGGGCAGGGAGGGAGGCAGCCCTGGAACAACACAGTGCACTCATCTTATGGTCAAAGGGCTGAACGGAATTCTCGGGAACGGTATGGCGGTGAACAATACAACAGATTCAGGGGTGATGTGTTCCAGAATAGTTCGGTGTCAAAATCTTCATTTTCCTCATGTGGTAGAGCGCTCCCAATTAATGATCCCATTCTCAACTTTGGCAGGGACAGACGTCCAGGATCAAAGAATGAAAAACCTTACCAGGAGGACCCTTTCATGAAGGACTTTAGTTCTACTAGTTTTGATGGACGGGATCCCTTTTCTGGAGGCCTTGTTGGGGTGGTGAAAAAGAAAAAAGACCTTAAGCAGACTGATTTTCATGATCCTGTCCGGGAATCTTTTGAGGCTGAACTTGAGAGAGTCCAGAAGATGCAGGAGCAGGAGCGGCAACGGATAATTGAGGAACAGGAAAGAGCTTTGGAGCTAGCTCGCAGAGAAGAAGAGGAGAGACTTAGGGTGGCCAGGGAACAAGAAGAACAGCGGAGAAGGTTAGAAGAAGAAGTCAGAGAAGCTGCATGGAGAGCTGAACAAGAGCGACTGGAAGCCATGCGTAAGGCCGAAGAACTGAGGATAGCTAGAGAGGAGGAGAAGCAGAGGATTATTATGGAGGAGGAGAGGAGGAAACAGGCAGCTAAACAAAAGCTCTTAGAATTGGAGGAAAGAATGGCCAAAAGGCAGGCTGAAGCAACTAAGTTTGGTAGTAATTCTTCTAGTGTTGCAGAAGAGAAAATGTCTGGAATGGCAAAAGAAAGAGATATTCCCAAATTGGCGGATCTGGGTGAGTGGGAGGATGGTGAAAGGATGGTGGAGAGGATAACTACTTCGGCATCTTCTGATTTCTCTGGCATGAATGGAGCCTCTGATATGATCTCTAGGCTTCATTTTGCTAGAGATCATACTATGATCTATGGGCCTCATTTTGCTAGAGATCATTCTCCCCTTGCGGAAAGAGGTAAAGCTAGTAACTCATGGAGAAGGGATGCATTTGAGAATGGAAACAGTTCAAACTTCTTTCAACAGGACCCAGATAATGGTCACTGTAGTCCCAGGCGAGACGCAACTGTTGGAGGGAAAGCATTTTCTAGGAAAGAGTTCTATGGAAGTACTGGTTTTGTTTCAAGGCCTTATTATAGAGAAGGGATTCAAGAGCAACAAACGGATGAAATTAATCAGCCAAGAGGACAGAGATGGAATCTTTCTGGGGATGGTGATCATTATGCCAGAAATGCTGAGTTGGAACCTGACTTTCATGAGAATCTCACTGAAAGGTATGGTGATGTTGGATGGGGGCAGGATCGTTATCATGGCAATCCTTATCCTTCATACCCTGAACGACTGTATCAAAATCCTGAGGCAGATGGGTTTTCTTCCTTTGGGAGGTCACGTTATTCCCTGAGGCACCCTCGTGTCCCTCCCCCACCATCTCTGGCTTCCATGCAGAAGGCTTCCTATAGACGTGAGAATGAGCGCCCTGGCCCTTCAACTTTCCAAGAAAATGAGATGGACAGTCATGTGGCAAGAAGTGAATCCACCAAGCAGACTGGTTTTGACAGTGGTCTTCATCATAATCTTGTACAACCTGAAATAATTGATGTCCAGCAGGAGAATAGAGAAACTGTGGATCAGAATTTGGATAGGACCACCGCACGTAGATGTGATTCACAGTCCTCACTTTCTGTTTCTAGCCCTCCTGATTCTCCCATCCATCTATCTCATGATGACTTGGATGAATCTGGAGATTCTCCTGCATTATCTGCTGCTGAGGAAGATAAAAATGTTGCCCTGTCAGGATCAGGTAATGATCCTGTTGGCTTGCCTATGGAATCTGGGAAAGGGAATATGATGACTCCCTCTGGTTCTGTCTCTGCCGATGATGATGAAGAATGGCCTGTTGAGAATGATGATCGGTTGCAGGAGCAAGAAGAATATGATGAGGTTGATGATGGATATGAGGAAGAAGATGAAGTTCCTGAAGGAGATGATGAGAACATTGACTTGACACAGGAGTTTGACGATATGCATTTGGAGGAGAAAAGCTCACCTGACCTGATGAACAACTTCGTCTTAGGATTTAATGAGGGTGTTGAGGTTGCGATGCCAAATGATGAGTATGAAAGAAGTCCTGAAAATGAGGAATCTCCATTTTCAGTACCACAGAGTTCTGGTGGTATTATAGCTCAAGAGCAGGAATCTTTTGATGGTGTGTGTGGAACCCATCAATCCGTGGATGTTACTTCCCAAGTGAGTACTGGTAGTTCTTCTAGAATCATTAAGGAGACTGAGAAGGGAATTCAGGATTTGGTTATTCAGGCCAATAATACTCAATTATCAGCAGCTTCTGAGCTAATAGATCATGTGGATCCTAATTGTGCTTCTGTTGTCTCTACTCAGCAGCATACTCCATCTTCTGATAATATGGCCTCTCTTCCATCATCTGATCAAACTGGCATGTTGGCAATATCAGCTGCCGCAAGTCAGGCTGAGGCACCTGTTAAGCTGCAGTTTGGGTTGTTCTCTGGTCCTTCTTTGATACCTTCTCCTGTTCCAGCCATACAGATTGGTTCTATACAGATGCCTCTTCTACATCCCCAAGTGGGTCCATCCCTTGCCCATATGCATCCTTCACAATCTCCACTCTTCCAATTTGGTCAGTTGAGATATACTTCCCCTATTTCCCAGGGTGTACTCTCTTTGACGCCTCAATCAGTGCCTTTTGTTCAATCTAATATTCCTGCCAACTTCTCAATGAATCAGAATGTAGCAGTCCCCCAGCCCATTCAAGCCGGTCAAGAAAGTTCTACTCATAATTCATTGAAAAGTGACGCACTGTCTCTTACAATAGATAACCAACTAGGCCTTGGTCCAAGGCACTTGGATGTCTCTGAAGGGAATGTATTGAAAGAGGTAACTTCCTTGCCAGCAAGAGAAAGTGCAGAAAATACATTCGTGGTACAGCAGGGTCGAACAGAGGTCTTTCACATTGGTGAGAGGAAAACAATGTCTAATTCAGATATCCAAGCTGACAAACAGGGACACAATAATTCAGTCATGAGAAACTTCAAATCCTTGTCTAAGGAATCGGAAGATCTGCGTCTTACTGGAGCAGCATCTTCTCTGTCAGTTTCAAAAGAAAAAAGCTTGAATGTGTCAAAAGCTCAAGGTTTAATGTCTGGTGGCAGAGGTAAAAGGTATGTTGTTTCTGCTAGAAATAATTCAGGCTCAAAGTCGTTTGTGGCTCCTGAACCTTCTCGCTCAGATTCTAATGGATTTCAAAGGAGGCCTAGGCGTCAGCGAACTGAGTTTCGAGTTCGGGAAAATGCTGATAAGCGGCAACCTTCTGGCATGGTTCCAGCTAACCACATTGGGCTGGATGATAAATCAAATATCGGTGGAAGGGGGACTGTAATTTCTACCCGAAGTGGGTACAAAGTTATTGTTTCAAATAAATCATTGAAACAGACTAATGAATCAGAATTTTCAGGTGCAATAAGTTCACGGGAAATAGATTCTGTAGGCAAGGCTGTAAAAGGAGTTGGAAAAGAATCTTTGACAAAGAATCAAAACATATCACATTCTGAAGAGGGAAACCTTAAACGGAGCATTCGCTCTGAAGATGATGTAGATGCTCCCTTACAAAGTGGCATTGTTCGTGTTTTTGAGCAACCTGGCATAGAAGCTCCTAGCGATGAAGATGACTTTATTGAGGTGAGGTCGAAGAGGCAAATGCTGAATGATCGGCGTGAACAGAGAGAAAAGGAGATCAAGGCAAAGTCTCGGGTCACAAAGGTTCTGATGAAGTCTGTTTTAATTTATTTTAATACCTTGCATTACAATGAAGAACATCTTTTTCACATTATTTTATTGTTTATTTCAGATGCCGAGGAAACCTCGTTCCTCTTTACAAAGTTCTATTGTCTCTACAAGTTCAAATAAAATTTCTGCATCAATAAGCAGTGGAGCAGCAAACGTTGCCCACTCTGATTTTGCAGCCACTGATGGACGGAAAGCAAATATGGAAGTGTCGACAGGATTCAGTACCACCAAAGTGTCTCAACCCTTGGCTCCAATTGGCACTCCAGCTGTGAAAACTGATTCCCAGGCTGATTTAAGGTCCCAGACAATTAAGCATAAATAAACTCAAAGAAATTTCATATTGCTGAAAATCTAGACATTCAGACATGTCATTCTCATATGTTTTTCCACAGGTCTCTTCAAAATAGCTCCATTCCAGTCTTATCTGGTGGTGTAAAGAATCTTGCTTCAGGCTTCATATTTGACAGCAAGAAAAAGGTTCTGGATAATGCTCAAACATCTATGGGTTCTTGGGGTAATTCTCGGCTTAATCAACAGGTTTGTAAGATAATTGATTCATATTTCTTGACTATTATAGCTGTTTGTAAAGAATCTGTTAATTGTGCACTGGATGTTTTCCGTAAATCACTGATTGTTTTTGTTCACTTCATTTCTTGATTATTAGGGAGGACACTAGGAGTAAGTTGATTGAGACAATGCAAAACATAAACATATTAGGACATTTTTTCACTCATTGGGCTGAATTTGTTATTTTGTGGATATTTTTCTTATGCCTGCTTTCTGATATTGGTAATTATTTGCTCAGTAAATCTTTGAAGAATCTGAAACTGATTTGAGTTTTTGATAGGTAATGGCCCTAACAGAAACCCACCTTGATGAGGCTATGAATCCTGGGCAATTTGATTCTCATGTTTCTGGTAAAGATCATCCTAGCTCAGTTGGCGAGGCCAGCATGCAATCGTCATCCATTTTAACAACAGAGAAGTCATTTTCTTCCACAGCAAGCCCAATCAACTCTTTGCTTGCTGGGGAGAAAATTCAATTTGGTAAAGCATAATCTTGTATTCAACTAATATAGATTTCTAGAATTTGCAATCATTTCAATTCTTAACTATCATCTCCTCCTTTATACAGGTGCTGTTACATCTCCAACGGTACTCACTCCTGGCACTTGTGCTGTTTCACAAGGGATTGGCCCTCCAGGTCTGTGCCGGTCAGAAATCCAAATCTCTCACAATCTTTCCAAGGCGGATAGTGATTGTGCTATTTTCTTTGACAAAGAGAAACGCTCTAATGAATCTTGTGTCAATCTGGAAGATTGTGAAGCCGAAGCAGCTGCTTCTGCCATTGCTGTTGCGGCGATAAGTAGTGATGAGATTGTTGGAAATGGGCTTGGCACTTGCGCTGCCTCTGTATCAGAAACCAAAAATTTTGGAGGTGCAGAAGTTGATGGTATAACAGCAGGTAGTGAATATCTTTTTTCCACCATTGTGGTCAGCTTTGCACTCCTTTTTAGTAGTGTTAAAAGTGTTTTCAACTATTTAGACACTCGTTTAATCTTCTTTATCAGGTGATCAGCAATCTGCGAGTCAATTAAGGGTTGAAGAGTCTCTGACTGTAGCTTTACCAGCAGATCTTTCTGTTGAGACCCCGCCAATTTCCTTGTGGCCACCTTTACCAAGCCCACCAAATTCTTCAAGCCAGATGATCTCACATTTCCCTGGAGGCCCACCTTCTCACTTTCCTTTCTATGAGATGAATCCCATGTTGGGAGGTCCTATTTTCACTTTTGGACCACATGATGAATCTGTCTCCTCTCAGTCACAGACCCAGAAGAATAGTACCCCAAGTTCAAGTCCCCTTGGGACCTGGCAGCAATGCCATTCTGGTGTAGATTCATTCTATGGCGCTCCTGCAGGATATACCGGCCCTTTCATCAGCCCAAGTGGGGGTATTGCAGGGGTTCAAGGCCCACCACACATGGTCGTCTACAACCATTTTGCCCCAGTTGGACAGTTTGGACAAGTTGGTTTGAGTTTCATGGGTACCACCTATATCCCATCTGCAAAGCAACCTGATTGGAAGTGCAATCCTGTATCTTCTGCCATGGTCGTTGGTGAAGGGGAGGTGAACAATTTGAATATGGTTGCTGCCCAGCGTAATCCTACCAACATACCTACTCCAGTCCAGCATCTCGCTCCTGGGTCACCTCTGATGCCCATGGCTTCTCCTCTGGCCATGTTTGATGTTTCCCCGTTCCAGGTAGGGGTTTCCAATTTTTAAAATTTAAAGCTCTTTGACTTCTAACATGATAGTTCCTCTTCTTTCCCTCTTATTTCCTTTTTTTCCCCCCCTTAATTTGTTGTAAATAACCATTGATTTGTTCAAATGAAATGATTTGGGGGATGGTTTCATTCCTTAATAATTCTGCATCATTAGGACTGCAGAATTTGTCTATGTTGCTGTACTACCGCGCTCTTTTTTTAAACAGAACTAACACTTGGGTTAAAATTCTGGTGCCCAGTCCTCTTCCGACATGTCAGTCCAAGCTCGTTGGTCGCATGTCCCTGCACTGCCACATCAACCTGTTCCCATATCAATGCCATTGCAGCAACAGGCAGATATTGTACTCCCTTCTCAGTTTAACCATGGACCTCCTGTTGACCAGTCATCAACTGCCAACAGGTTTTCTGAGTCCCGAACATCAACACCCTCTGATAGTAGCCACAATTTTCATGCTGCTACTGTTGCATCTGTCACCCAGTTGCCTGATGAACTAGGGTTGGTTGACACATCAAGCTCTAGCGGTGCTGGGGCTTCAACACCAAATGTTGTCACCAAGAGCTTGTCTCTGAGCGCCATCAATGATACTAGCAAGACTGATATTGCTCAGAATGGTCGCAACAGCAATAGCATTGGCCAAAACACCAGTTCTACTTTTAAACCTCAATCTTCACAGCAGAAGAATTTGTCTTCCCAGCAGTACAGTAATTCCTTGGGGCATAATTATCAGAGAGGAAGTGGGATTTCACAGAAGAATAATTCAGGGGGCGAATGGTCCCACCGAAGAATGGGGTTCCATGGGCGGAATCAGTCTTTCAATGCAGAAAAGGGCTTCCCCCCTTCAAAGATGAAGCAGATTTATGTTGCTAAACAGACCACAAGTGGGACATCAACAACGTCATCATGAGCCTAATGGATGATGAGCTTCTTGGATTGAGAGGAGAAAAGCTCCCTAGGTGTGGAGCATCTATTCGGGATGAGTATTTTTGGTTACATTTGGCATGATTCATTGCATAATAGGGAATGTCAACTGTGAGTTTTTTGCACCAAATTTTAGAGCTAGATGGTTTTTGTACTGTAAGCTTGCCAAACTGGTTGATAATAGCAGTTTTGGGTCTTTTTACCAAGTGTTAAGTGAGGGGGGGAGTGGATATCAGTGTGGTAGTCGCCGGCAGGTAGAGACATCACTGTGCTGTTAATAGTCACTTGTGGTCTGTCATTTGTCTCTTTTAGGCTGCAGACTTAATCGTTCATCTCTTGGTATTGATGTACTAAAATTATTAAAGATCCCTGCCGATTTTTTACGTGTTCGTAATGATAATTGATAATTGCGGCCATGGGGGAATGTTGGTTTCCCATTGTCAATTCTTTCCTTCTATTGCTTTGTAGATATAGAGAAATATCATCTTTTTCATCACGTGTTACTTTTTGTGTCATTGCATCAAGATTTTAAGAAATGAGAAAATCCCACGTGAATTTGAGGGTCTACTTCTTAACAGGTAACATTGTATTATGATACTCTTCATAGTATTAATATGTTACTAGTTAAAAGTAAAATTATACATCTGTAATTTAAAATTATTTTGGTTAATTTTCAAGAGCGGATTTCTTTAAGCTCGAGAAAAAATTACAAACTGAGATATACTGCTTACCCTCCAATAATACATATGTTTAATCTTATTGCCATACATACCATCATATGCTACAGTCCACTGTCGAAATGAGATTTATACTAATAGATTTTCATTTGAGATAAAATACAAATCTGAAAGTATATTACTATTCTTTAAACCCCACTACTTGCAGACAACAAAAATTGTTCAAATACCACAAAACCCAGTAGAGCATATATATGTATTTTTATAAACATTACAGTTTCAAGATCATTCATCCTCATTCATACTAGGATCCATAAAATGAAAACAATGACCACGAACACAAGCTCAACACCTAAACCTCGTAGCAGGTTCCAACGCTCTAAAATCAGTCATCAAGAAGAATGATAGTGCATTAAGCACAATAATTAATCAACAATCATCAATCATCTTTTCTTGAAACCATATTTCTTACGCTCATAGAACAGATCTGTTTTGGCACTTCCCAAATTAACAATTTTTGGACAACCATCCCTGTCCTTCTCTTGTTGGGTACATTCTTTGCAGTAGTAGGCATCGGAGATTCCTACTCCTCCGCAGATAACACATCGACCCTGAAACGACCCATAATTGCATTCATCACAAACTCTCACAAGCGTGCAAGGACGCACGTAGGAGTCACAGATTACGCACTTCCCATCACATTTCTCACAGAGTCTTCCAATGGCAATTCCTGGCTGCTTCCTACACATAATCAAATCAGGATGATGCTTGGCCATGCTTTCTATAAGAAGGTCCTAACTTCTGTTGTGACCTGCATATATTTATCCAGATTCAACATTGTTATTCGTCAGGCTTCTTCGATGCCACAGACAGAGCTTAGCAACATTGCCATTATATCTCTAACCAGGCGCAAAAAGATAAAATCATAGAAAAAGGAACATAATTCTTTCTTTTGGAAGAGGAGACCACCGTAATCTAATGAAAAACTTACCCTTAAAAAATAAAATCTCAAAATAAAGTTGATATAGTGGTTAAACAAATATTAAAGTTAGGACAAAATGGATACCGAAGAAAGAATAGTCTCTAATTTTCAATAGTGACTCTAATACATATGGATTCACTCTAAATAGTAAGATCTTCAAAGAACAAGATTTTACATATTTGGAGATGTCAAACAGAAATCAAAATCTCAAAAATATTAGTCAGATTTTTGTACTTACCAATTTTGCGATACACCCAACATAAATTCTGGATCAATTAACTTTGCTTTTACAATAATATCTCCTGAACACACGTTATAAGACTAACTCTAATCCTAACCCTACATATGTCACAAAGACTCATAAAACACTGAAACAGAACAGAGTAGAAGACCAAACAGTGGGCTTCATAAATCCTACCATTGAAACAAAAAAATTAAAAAAAAAAAAAAAAATTTACATGCTAAAAGTAAAGTTTAGAATCAGATATCTGATAAAAAGTGAAAATATGAAATGAAATCACCTCCATACTTGTATCTAATCCGAGTTCAGGCCAACCAATGCCACACTTTGAGAATAAACAACACGATTATTTAAATTAAATTGAACTAAAAAAAAGATAAAGCACTAACCTGCGCCGCGGACTGGTGCTGAAGCTGAACTGCTTTCCTTTGAATTGGCTTCTAAGTGGAGAGAGAGCTTTGTTATTTGTATCAAAGAGAAGCAGACAGGCAAAGAGAATCTATTAACTAGAAGAATCTAAAGGTGCCGAAAGCCCGTTAATACTGGGCTCAATGACCCAATTTTCCAAGTCCAGCCCATTCTCACGATTCTTCTAATAACATTATTAAAAACAGAATAGTGGTATGAGGATAGAATTATGAACAAAAGCAAATGATTAAGATGTTCATTTCATTTTTAACCGTAATATTTGTATCTTCATATAGAATTCTCCATCTTTAAAGATTTTTTCGCTCTATCGTTACACCATAAAACTTTAACTCTTAGAAACTTTAATTTGTCAGAATTAAAAAAAAAAGGACAATATCAAACAGTATCTTAAATGTTTGTCCTAATTTCAGGCGAAAAACCTATTTGGTATTTTAATCAATTAGACCCCTGAAGTTTGCTCAAAATCATGAATTAGTATACCTCAGCAGCTTAACTGATTAAAATATCAAACATATGTTCTGTACGAAATTAGACTAAAATATAACGGTAGTCTTTGATATTATCCTTTAGACAAGATAACAGAAGAGGGGTATAATAGTTTTTTTTCCCTCTTCAATTACTGTACCAATTAACATAAAATGTTAATTGATAATTTTGGGTAAACGTTAGGAGTTTAGGTGATTAAAATATTAAATAAGTTTTTCGTCTAAAATTAGGTCAAACGTTGAGGATATTGTTTGATATTGTTCCAAAAACAAAACAAAACATAAAGATTTTTGTAGTTATAGACCATTTGTTTGAGGTTGAAACGTTCAGGACTGTAGAACCCCACACACCAATATATTTGTTGCCTAGCTACCCTTATTCTGGTACAAGGTTCTTAACAATGAAGGAACAGCCAATGACACCAACGTTGTTATCCCAAGTTCACAAGGAAGGCAATATCACATTTGGCTTATTGCCAATATCAATACGAGTGAAGAATATTTTTTGCACTTTTCGGCCAAAGCCAAACTCATTAGTTGACTTTCTACTATTTAAAAAGAGCATGCAAGCGGTCAGCACGACTTGCGCGTAAACATGTCAACATGTGTTCTGATGCAAAACTGGCCCCATATCTTCTAAAAAATTATGTGAAATAACCGAAATTCCTGGACAAAGATTTACGTTATTTATGCAAAGGATATCAAAATCGCCGTTACACTGCAAGCATGAAGCAGCCCCACAAACAATACAAAAAAGCTTTGCGACTTCTGGGTGAAGATCTTGGGAGAATATGTAAACTGTTTAATTTGAAAGTCCTGAGATATATCTCTCACCAGCTCGTTGCCAGGTCTCTTATGCAATTAATATAAGCCCTGTTACTGTTGCTTGCCATAGCTATTTTAATGGCAGACCCAACAAGGGACTCGGGGCACTTTTTTCTCTCCTCTGGTTTCGCCAGTAATTATGGAGCGGACAATTGGCTGCCAAAGTGTATTAGTATATCACTATTTATTCACTAAGCTTTGCTTGTGAGAACAAATTTTTTGAGGGAGCTAGATATAACTTTGAGCTATTTACTGTACAGTAAACATAAACATTATGATAAATATTAGTTAGTTAAGTGTATATAGTTGTACATTAACTATCAGGCAATATATTTGATTCTAATGTTAATGATGAAAAAATCATTAGTATAAGGAATCATGACTTGAGATTTGTTCTTTATGTATACTTCGTTGAAGTGATCTTTATAAAGTAATGAATCTCCATAATATATTAATAATTTATGAACAACGTCTGAACACACGTATATTACAATCCGGCAATGGAGCTTTAGAAGACGAAGAGTTAACCCTAGCTAGCCAACTCGATGATCTTCACTCAGAAAAGAATCCTCATTAGTTTCATCAATATTTACTTTCATCTCATATAGCTCGCTTCTTGTAAAGACTTCCGACGACACATCTTTTCCTCACTGATCTGATCTGCTTCCGTCTCCATGGTCTCTGTTGCAATTAATATGTTCTTGATCTTTTGTAATTTTATCCATTTGTTCACGTTCTGAAATTTGACTTACATCGTAGTCTGACAATGGAAAGTTAAGCTTTGCTTGAAGTCCGCGTAAGTGACGGAGCTTAATGGCAGCCTCATCATAGGCCTTGGCAGCAGCCTCGTCCGTGTCGAAAGTGCCAAGCTACACACGTACTGCTCGTGCGGGGTCCCAAATCTCAGCTGCCCAATTGCCCCGTGGCCTCCGCCTTACTCCTCTGTACTTCTTCTTCTTCTTCTTCAGCTTGTTGTCCTCTTCATATGTATCTTCTTCACTAGGTTGGAAAAGGTTGCAGCCAAGACAGCCTTTAATGTTGAATACCTGACACGTTTCATCATCATCAGGCAAAGCTAACTGGTACGCAACTTGATCATCATCATTGGTCTTGCAAGCAGTGGAAGGAGCTGAAGACGTGGCGCCTTGAGTATTTTTGCCTGCAGAGAACATGGGATTGTGTTGTTTTTCAGCTTGAACTTGTTGATCTTGAGTAGGAGTTGAAAGTTGGAAGTTGAAGATACATGAAAGTTGGCTGCTTGCTCATTTTGCGAGGAGGGAACTTTCTTTAAAGGCCGGTCAATAGTTTTAGCATGGTCATCCATGTGGTTGCGGCTGTAGACTGTACACACGAATATTTGGACCTCTTTCTTACAGTCACCTAAGTCAGGACGTTAATTGGACAGAGTTGATGCTGATAGGTCGATGTTTGTCGAGTGTGAACTCATGCATTCAAGATTAAATTGATGTATAATTAGAATATATTTTATTGGGACAATTTCAAACACTACCCTCATGTTTTGGTCTAATATCAGGTGGAAAGCAAGTTTGGAATTTTAATCAACAAGACCCCTGAAATTTG